>JAREIS010000603.1:0-127565 GCA_030060385.1 Muscicapa striata striata
GGATCTTTGGGGGTCCGTGTGGCCATTGCCCAGTATCGGCAGGGGAGGACATTGGTGCTGGGGACCCCTGGGAGAGCAGAGGAGAGGAAGCCCTGGGACCTCCAGAGCAGGGAGAGCAGAGAGGGGTGATCCCGGAGCTGGGGGGCCCTGGCAGCCTGGAAAGGGGGAAGTCTGGAGAGGGGGGACCCCTGGGATCCCAGGGATCTCAAAGTGAGGCATCAGTGAAGAAGGGACCCCATGGACCCCCAGAAGGCCCTGGATCGTCCCTAAGCAAGACCCTGGAGAAGGGGGAACCCCTGGAGCCATTGGAGCCCCATCATCCCAGGGGAGGGAAACCTCTGGAAGCCCAAAGTGGAGAGATCAGAGATGGGGAACACCTTGGAGGGGATTTTTGGGCTGAATCTTGATATTTTGGAGAATTCCATGGACTCAAGACACCTCCTACATTCTAGAGATGGATTTGGGCAGGAGAAGCCCCCAGCCCAAGGAGTCTCCATCCACCTTGTTTTTCCCCTCAAACCAGGATTTGTCATTTGCAACCCACGGCTGGATGGAGGAGGAGAAAAACCCCGCAAGTGCTTGGAATGTGAGAGGAGGAGGAGGAGGGAGAAAAGCCCCACAAGTGCTTGGAAGGTGAGAAGAGCTTCTGCTACAGCTCCCACCTGAGGGAACACCAGAACATCCACACTGGGGAATGGCTCTATGAGCGTGAGAAATGTGGGAAGAGTTTCAGTTAGAGCTCCAGCCTCACCAAGAAGCACGAGATCCACACCAGGGAACAGCCTGGAATGTGGGAAGACCTTCAGGTGGAATTCTGAGCTCAGCACATCCACACCAGGGAGAGGCCCGATCCAGGGATGGAGACACGAAGGGACCCGGAGCTCTCACTTGACCCGACACCAACGGAGGCTCCACTAAGGGAAGCCCTGTGAGTGCCCCGAGTGTGGGAAGAGCTTCGTGCTCTGCTCCAGCTCCATCCCCCATGGGAGGATCGGTGTTTGATGATCCCCAGTGATCTCTGTTGGGCAGAGCCCTGCTGATCCATGGTCCTGGTGATCTGTGTTGGTGGGGGGAAGGGGTTGGAGAGATTTCTCTGCCTCCTCCTTGTCCTGCTGTGATTTGGTTGGTAATAAATTCCCTCCCTGTGCCCAGGCTGGGTCTGTTGTTCCCGTTCGGTGCTCGGGGCGGGATCTCTCCTGTTCCTTCTCTCCACTCCCGGGCCTCTCCTCAGCCAATCAGCTGGGCCTGGGCAGGAGCCGCTGCCGGAGCAGCGCTGGCTCGTCCCGGTTCCTGTGGGTAGCACAGAGGTGGCTGCCCCGTCCCCGGGATGCTGCGCTGGGGCCGCCTCCGAGCTCCGCCGCTGCCTCCCCGGGCTCCGGCCGCTGCTGCTGCTCCCGGGCCCACACAGATGCTCCCAAAATGGCGCCTTTGGCCCCGGGGCCGGGCTTGTACCCACTGTGTCCAATCAGTGCGTGGGAACGAAGAGTGACGGCAGAATCAGCCAATCGCAGCGAGGGGCGGGCTCTGCACACGGCACGGTCTCTCCTCCCTTTCCCCGAGCTCCGCCATGTTTTGGAAACCTCTCCTGCAGTACGGTCCGGCAGCTGTTACTGGCCCAGGCATCAGGCCAAGGAACCGCTGCTGCCCTTAACCACCAGGAGCTCGGGGTGAGCAGGAGCTGAGGGCGCTGGGAGTGAGTCTGGAATAGAGACGGGACCCACGTGCAGCTTCAGCAGGAGCCCGGGCTGGGGATGTTGAGAGAAGCCAAAACCTCTCTGTCACTTCCCTCCTCACCCTGGGCAGGGAACAGAACACAGAATGATAGGAAGCTTGAGGAGGTGGAGAGAGTTTAATCACTGATCAACACACCTGACTTGAGGAAATGAATTGAATTTATTATCAAACAAGTCAGAGAAAGAGAATGAGAAGTAAAATAATTCCAAGCTCCATTCCCTCCCCCGTCCCCACCCAGGGGATGGGGGTCACAGTCAGATCATGTCACTGCTTCCCAGTTCCTATCTGTAGTACAGAGGTGGCTGCCCTGTCCAATATGCACACACACCCTTTTTTTTTTTTTTTTTTAAACCAAAACGATATTCATAATTCTCTTAAGTCTTTGGTCTTCTCTAGCTCAAGAATTTAACATGGCTTTGGCTGAACAACAGTCCATGTCAATCAGTACCCTTTTCTACAAGTGACAATCTTCTTCCTTACTTCTTATCTACAAGTCCCTGGTGCTGTTTCCAAGCAGACTCGCACGGTTTGTTTCAGTGACATTCACACTGTTCCTTTCACCCGTCACTGCCAGAGGCCCCTCCCCTGCTTGCACTTGCACCAAATGCATGTCCTTGTATAGACACTGCTGAAGGCTCGAAAAATCCAACTCAAATTTTTTCCCAGGCTGTTAGCTTTCTCATCTCCAGCTCAGATCTTTTCCAAGCTGGGGACGTTTCTCAGAGATAAACAAAAAAAAAAAAAAAGAAGAATTAATACCATAGATGAACACCTGTTGTTGATCACAAAGCCATGTGTGTGTCTCGTAATGTTTTACAGAAAACATGTTCTCAAAAAAGTGTTGCCTTCTTAAACCAACGAGCCTTTTCTATGTTATTTTCCACAATCTATCTTATATACATGCGATGGTTTTTCAATAAATGGCTGCTTCTTGCTACTTTGAAGAAGTCGTGTGTGTTACTGTGTTACTCGCCGTTCCTAATCAGACAGCGACATCCCTGCCCGCAGCCCCAGCGCCCACCCTGCCCTGGCTGGGCTGGGGCAGTGAGCCTGACAGAAACCAGCACCCGCGGGGCGCTTTGGATCGCAGGGGTGTGTCACGGTCCGCCTAATTAGGGCGGGTGTTGTGAAGGTTCTTTTAATATCTCAGGGTGCAAAAGACAGACAAAGGGACAACATCAGTTACTCTTGCAAAGAATGCAATTTATTTTGTGCCAAACCAATGTATGCGATAGAGGAGGGAGAAGAGAGAGAGAGAGAGAAAAGTGGAGAGAGAGGGGGGATTGAAAGGAGTAATAGCTACCAACGGCCAGATGAGCCCTCGTGGATCCTGCCAATAGGCTGTCCAGTACCGCTGGGGAGATCTCGGGGGTCTTCAGTTCGGGGGTGGTTTTATAGTTCTTTCCAAAGCGAGTGGCCTTTAGCCAAAAGGTGGGGAGGCTTAGGGACCATTGTTCTCCGTGGAGGCAGGTATAATCTGGGAAGAGTTCCAACAGCAGCTCGGGGGGGAGCAGAGCATACGTGATTATCAGGGTCGCCATGACCCATGCTCGGGGTCTCATTGTTTCTTCCATTGTCGAGTGAACACAATTCCAATCTCATGACTGGTTACCATGAGAACACATCCTGGTCACCTGCAAGTAGCCCGTTTCGTGCCCACCTAGGCCAGAGTTCTGGAAACCATAGTTCAGGGGTCTTCAGATGTCGGTCGTTGGGCAAAACAAACGAGAGGCTTTTAGATGGACTCTCACATCACCCCGTGACCAACGAGAGTCGCTGAACTCCATCTGCACGGTGTAGTCACGTCGTCTTCGGGGCTCGTCCGAGTCGGTAGCCATCCCGGAAAACAGGGGCAGAAAAGGGGGAAAAGAGAAAGAGGGGAAAGGAAAAAGGGATAAAAATAATCACAGCAAATTGATTAGAGAACAATTCTTCATAATCATTTTGGTTACAATTCAAACAATCAAACAAATCAATCAAATAGTTTTCAAATAATATAAATTCAAACAGTTCAAGCAATCAAAACAAATCAATAAGATAACTTTCAAACAATTAAAATTTAAACAATTAAAACAATTTAAATCAAGACAAATCAATATTGATCATCTTAATAGTTAATACAATTAATTTTCCAAAACCATTTTCAATCAAAGCTTAACATTACTGAAACTGATCATATCAATTATCTGATTAGTTTGGTGTCAGTGACCTAACTCTTGCTGCTAGTGTAGTTTGACTAGTGTCAATAACTTCAGTGATCAGATTGTGTGTTTCCATTGCTGATGCCAGTCGTGTCAGTTGTTTTACCATTCTCCAATTCTGGATGTATAAGATGGCTGACAAAACAAAACCAATCGAAGCCAAAATCAAAAGCACAACAATAGGATGACACAATTTGTTTAGGATGCCGGTAGCAGTAGGTGACCACCCAAAACAACTAAAACAAACCACAAACAATTTAAATCAATATTTAAAAGAAAATGCAACATAATTAAAATAAACAATCTTAATAACTAAAAACCAATTTTTTATCAATATTCATAATGTAATACAACAAAAATAAGCAATTTTTAAAACAAGCAATTTTTAAATTATAATTAAAAATGTAACAAAACTAAAATATTCAAAATCATGTTTTATCCTTTTTAAATCATACATTTAGCTTTGTGCCAATGACCTTAGGAATGTCAGCAGTAACTGATTTGTATACATAATGCAGAGGATTGCTGATCTGTAAAAGATAATGAAAGGTAAAAATTATACCTTATAATTTTAGTAAAATTATAAACATAAAGATTTAAATGATTTTTAATACTCACTACCAAATATGCATTATCACAAACAATTCTAAAATATTCATACCTATGGCCCACATACCCCATTAATGTTTCAGAAATCTCATTTGGATGAATTTCAAAGTTACAGTTGTCATGATTCAGTCCTAATGCAATTATAGGGAATGTTGAATATACTAAAGCATTACATATGATCAGTACAAAGGCTGTGTTTGTGTTTGTGCTGGAGTCATAGGTAAAATTTACCAAATTTCCATCAGGATTTGAATTCCTTTTCAAAAAGTCATGGGCATTATCCCAAATTATTGTCCGGATTTCAATAGGGAAAATGCCTTCTTCACCTTTCCTTATAATTGAGGCAACAACTCTTGCATCCAAAGCTGTGCCTGGATACAGCAAAAAGCTAAAGAAATATTAGCCAATTTATTCATTAATACTTCTAAATCAATACTATTCAAAATTCCCAATCATGTTCCCACAACACTGGTTATTTTCCTTTTTTTTATTTTTTAAAATGATCTCGCTTTTGCAAGCAGGTTGTCTACCCTTAGTACAGGTGAACAAGCTGGCTGAAATACTGAGTCATTGTTTTGCACTGGCAATTTGACTTGTTTTAAAAGACCATGTCGAACTAAACTGTATTTGCTGTTGGCCAATTTTCCAAATTACTTAAGGTCCAATAATAAGAATTTTCAGGCTCAGACTAACCAGTGGTTTGGGTAAAAAGGTGTTATTATTAACACTATCCTGTCGACTACACATCAAAATGCTTTTTTGCATTGTTTTTACCACGCAAAAATTTATGGGAAAATTGTAAAACAGTTCAATTTTGATTTTGAATCTCACAAAATAAAACACAGCTGTAAGGTCCTGTGCCATAACATATACAGGTATACAGGCCCGATGAGGGATTCAGCAATTAATCTTCATGTTCTACAGCGTTACTCTGTGAAAAGTAAACACAACAGAATCTGCCACACAGAGAGGCAGTAAGTTAAAATGATAGAGCTATGCAGCACGTAACATGGACTGGAATTCTGTTAACTTCCCAATTATTCTCCCAAAAGGGAATCCGCTCTGTACCTCCTGTAAAAGCAGCATAAGAGTCGGTGTAATTGCAAACACGGGAGGCACTCTGCACCGTGAGCTGAAAAACACTCCAAACAAACATCAGCGACCCAAACCAAGGGCCACCCCGTCCTCCAGCAATAATTTGTTCAGCAAAAGCATTAGTGAACAAAGATTGTCTGGGGGAGGAAGCAGAAAATATTTTAATTACCAAGGCAGGTTTGTCGTAGCTGCTACTCAAGTTCTCAGTTTTTTATATTGCCAGATTTTTACAGTTATTGAAGATTTTACAGTACTGCTCAGTCGGCGCATACCACTTCCTAACTGAGGATTTCTGGGCCACCCCGTCAAGGGGGGCAGTCCCAGTAGTGGCTGTCTTCAAAAACTTCAGTTCCTGAGAAGGTTTTTGAATTTTCTTTGAGGCAATTTGCAAGTTAAGGCTTTCCAAATGGGTGATTATTTTTTCTTGGAGTTCCTTTTTGAATTCAGGCATTTTAACCTGGTCTAAAGAGGTTAATGTATCGGGTGGGATACATGTCATTTCACCCTTCCAGAAAATCCCCAAAAATTTGACTTCCTGTGAGGGTTTCTGTATTTTTTCTGAAGGAATCTGCAAACCAAGGCTTTCTAGGTGTGCTTGTACACCCCTCACTTCCTTTTTTTCTCCTTCTCCTATCAATCTGTACTGATACACGGCTACAGTGTCAGGTTTGGGTATGTGTTCCCATGTGAAAGCAAAACAATTTATGTGTTCTGGCCGTATAGGTATAGGACATGTAACCGGCCTAATTGGAGAGGTAAAAGGACTGTGAGTGTAGATGAGTGTTAAGGCATTGACAGCAAAGTATTGTTTTCTTAATGTGACAACTCTATATTTCTGGACAGCTAAATTTGTTAATGCAGAATCACTTACAAAAGTAATAATTGCCTGTTCAGGACCAACTATTGCTGTTATTAATAAATGTCCATTTTCAGGATTTCGGGTGAGCGATTCCAAAAACAACCAATCACCCCCGTTTCTCTGCTCACCTAAGACAGAAGGTGATTTATAGTTTCCCTGATTCTGAAGTTGTTTTGACTCAAATCCTACAAGTTGAGAAGAATGCTTTGGCTGGATGCCCAGAACCTGAGGAGAAAGTTGCACTGGCATAATAGCCAAACTCTGTGAAATTGGGGGGGCACTGGGTTTTCCCACAAGGATATTATGAATATATTGATTAACAGCCACATATTCAGGTTTCGGATTTTGAACTGGGGATCCCAAATCCTGCATAACCAGTTTGGTCACTTCTTTGGCACTAGAGTGAACAGGGTATTGTTTTACATTTACAGCTAATTGCATAGGTGATTTATAGCCAGCAGTGAATTGTATCCCCTGCACAATTTTTAAGCAGGCAGTTTTTTGTAAGTTTTTTAAAAGCTGATCAGGGTTACCAATTAAAGCTACAAGGTCTCCCCTTTTTAAGGGGTTAAGCTCTGCTGCCGAATAAACCGTGCGCTGAGTTGAGGACCATAAGTTACGTTTCACTTGTGCTGCAATGAAAACTCTGTGTCCTCAGAATCCACAAGCTACTTGTTCTGATAATTCAGTAGCAGTGCACTGGATTTTTGTAGTGGTTATTTGTGGGTTAAAATTCTCATCATTGCTACAATTGTGTTCTGACTTAACGAAAAGTTTCAAGCTAGGGCAACAATATTCCCCACTATTTTTCATCAGAGTTAGTTCCTTTTGAGGATACAATTGATTAACTTCGTTATCCTCTGTTTCTTTTGGTGGAAAAGTGTGTTTTAAAATGTTAGTGTGTTCTTGTTTTAGGCCAACTCTTAGAGAATTATTCTCATATATTAAAGAATTAATCTCATCTCTCAGAGCATGATTTTCATTTACCAAAGCATGATTTTTATTTCTCAAAGTCTGATTCTCATTTCTCTCCTCATTTAATTGTTTTTGCAAGATTTTTTCATAATTTGCTTCTTGATCTAATTGTTTTTGCAAGATTTCTGCGTAATTTGCTCCGTGCTCCAATTGTTTTTGCAAGGCTTCCACTAAATTTTGTAGAGAATTAATAATTGCTTTTTCTTCACTCCTTCGCGTAAAGTGAGTTTCTACAGCTGCAGTGAGGCAGGCCCCCAAAACTGAACAGAGAATGGTCTTATTTCTGCCCAGTTTGAATTTTGATTCATGTTGCAAAAAATGTATCCTATCAACCACATTTTCTAAATCAAACCAATTACTGTTAGCCCATTCTTCCTCTGCTTCGGAGGGTTTGACATTATGTTGAGCTAACAAAGCGTAAAATGCAGCTTTATTCTTTTTAGGCATTTTTGTGAGGGTGGGGGAACTGCTTTAGGAAGGTGTGCTTAAAGTTACACAAAAAGCACGGCTATCAACCGTGTTTTTCTTTCTCACCCCTGAAGCGGGTGAAGAAACTCACTACTTGGGAAGTAATAACTTAATTACAAAAACACCTTGTGTCTTCTCGGTCCCAAGTAGTCAAAAACACTAACTAAACAGCAACACCATCACTATTCTGCAAGTCACGATTATGTGCGAGGGGGGGAAACCACTTCAGGGAGGTTAGGGCTTAAGCTGCACGCACAGCTCTCTGCTGAGCACAGCCCCCCCTCTCTTCCCTGGGTGGCTGAAGAGACCCCACTACTTGGGCGGCACTATCTTCACAATAACAACACTTTGTCTCTTCGCGACACCAAGTAGTCAAATACAACAACTAAACAACAACAATAACAATATTCTGTGAGTTACGATTATTTGCGAGGGGGGAAGAACCACTCCAGGGAGTTCAGAACCTAAGTTACACACACAGCTCTCTGCTGAGCACAGTTCCCCTCTCTCCCTGGGTGGGTGAGGGGACCAGACCGCTTGGGAGGTTCTCCTTAGTTTCTAAATAGTTGTCCCCTCAACTACACCAAGCAGCAACAATAGAAAACACAAGTCCCATCTTTTGCACATTTGAGATCCTTTTCAAAATATTCTCCGATAACTGAAACGGAGTTGGTCACACTTGGGTCTGTGTGCAGATTGTGGAAAGAACCAATGCCACCTCCCTTGCTTTCTACCACTGTTCAGCTTTTGCTGACAGGATAGGTGCGGCTGAAATGGCACGGATCTTCCCCTGTTACCAAGTGCACAGAGTACCCCAACTCCTCCAGTATCAGGAATCGAAAGCCAACTACGCCAAAAATGTCACGGTCTGCCTAGTTAGTGCGGGGGTCGTGAAGGTTCTTTTTTAGGGATCTCAGAGCGCAAAAGACACAGCAAAGGGATAAAACCAGTTTAATCTTGCAGAAATGCACTTTATTTGTGCCAAACCAAAATGTGACAGAGGAGAGGGAGAAAGAGAGGGAAAAGAAGAGAGAGAGAGAGGGTTGAAAAGGGTGAATTAGCTACCAATGCTCGGACGAGCCCTCGTGGTCCGGCCAATAGGCTGTCCAGTACCGCTGGGGAGATCTCGGGGGTCTTCAGTCGAGAAAGTCACTTTATAGTCTTTTCCAGAGCGAGTGGCTTCTGGCCAAAAGGTGGGAAGGCTTAGGGACCATTGTTCTCCGTAGAGGCAGGTATAATCTGGGAAGAGTTCCAACAGCAGCTCGGGGAGAGCAGAGCATACATGATTATCGGGGTCGCCGTGAGCCATGCTCGGGGTCCCATTGTTTCTTCCACCTGTGGGAGGCTTTGTTGAGTACAGCCAATACCTTCGAGAGCAGTGTACCAAAGCAAGCTCCAGGCACACCAGCAACAGTCCTTGGCAGGCATCCACCTCGATTAGGCCAGAAGCTCAGCTCTGCAGCTTTAGTGGTGAGGGTCCCTGAGTCTCAGCCTCTGATGGTGGTCGTGAGGCAGATCAGAGAAACTTTGGACTCTTACAACCGCCCCCATCCCACATGTTTGGTTTTGGGGGTTCCAGAACCCCCCTCCTTACTCTGGAGGTCCCATACTCCCTATCTCACAATTCAGGCACCTCATTGCCACTTTTTCCTAGGAGGAGCACCTGAGTTTTGGAGGGGGACAGTTCTGTCTGGCTTTCCCCTCCCTGTTGTGGCCTCTCAGCTGCCCCTGACACCCTGGGGGTGCTGGGATTTCCCTCCTGTGGAAAAGGATGTTCATTCCCTTCCAGGAGCCCAATGCCCAGCTGGGGCTCCAGGGCAGGGGGTCCTTGAGCAGCTGCCCCAGAACCTCCGCCAGGGTCTCCCAGCGCAGCCGGAGCCGCTCGGCCTGGGGTCCCCAAAGCCCTCAGCAAGCCCCAAGTGCCTCCCAGGAACCCTCAACTCCCTCAAACCCAGCATCCCCCACAGCCCCTGCAAGTTCCCCCCATGGCACCGGCCGTGGCCATGTCCCCACGTGTCACTGGCCATGTCCCACCATGTCCTCACACACGGCTGTGTCCCCACCATGTTTCCATCCCTGTCATTGTCCCCCACATCTCCATCCATGCCCATGACCATGTCCCCACAAATGGCCACGTCCTTGTCCTTGTCCATGTGTCCATGCCCCCACCCATGTCTCAGTTCAGTGTCTTTAATTTTACCACAGTGCTGGATATTTTAAAGGAATGAAGTGAAATGAAAAGAAAATCAAGGCCGAAAGAAAAGGATTTTTCTGCCTGTCCCAGATGTCCATGTGCTTGGGACAGAAGAACTTTGCTGGAGGGGTCCACCTCATTGTCTCCAAAATCTTGGTCTTTGCCCCAATCCATCACCATTTGGCTATGAAAGACACCCTTTAGTAATAGAAAATCAAAATGTGAGAAAACTGAGGCTGGAGGCTAAGATCATTCAGCATTCCTGGATGCCACCAGAAGACAGGACTGAACGCAGAAGATTTTGTGGCTTTGAAGGTGAACAAATCCACTCTCCCCAAGGAATTCCCAATGTCAATTGGCATCCCAATGGATGCTCCTGCCCCTGTATTCATCCAGGTGCCCACACGAGACAGGATGATGCAGAGCACCACAGCCAGGTGTCTTCCAAACATGGATCAGCAGGACCATGGATCAGCAGGGCTCTGCCCAACGGGGGTCACTGGGGATCATCCAACACCGATCCTCCCATGGGGGATGGAGCTGGAGCAGAGCACGAAGCTCTTCCCACACTCGGGGCACTCACAGGGCTTCCCTTAGTGGAGCCTCCGTTGGTGTCGGGCCAAGTTTGAGCTGTCTGAGAAGCTCTTCCCACACTCAGGACACTCGTAGGGCCTCTCCCCAGTGTGGATGCGCCTGTGCAGAATGAGGGTGGAGTTGTACTTGAATCCCTTCCCACAGTCGTTGCAGCGGAAGGGCCTCTCCTCTCTGTGAATCCGCTCATGTCTGAGGAGATTTGAGCCAGTGTGAAATCTCTTCCCACACACAGGACACTTGTAGGGCCTCTCCCCAGTGTGGATGCGCTGGTGGAGTCTCAAGGTGCAGCTGTGCCCAAAGCTCTTCCCACATTCCAAGCAGGTGTAGGGCCGTTCCCCTGAGTGGGTCACCTGGTGCCGCATCAGATCAGATATTGTGCAGAAACTCTTCCCACATTTCCCACACTCATAGGGCCGTTCCCCAGTGTGGATCATCAGGTGCTGGATCAGCTTGGAGCTGCAGCTGAAACCCTTCCCACATTCCAAGCACTTGTGGGGCTTCTCCCCTCTATGAGGCTTCTCCACCAGCTCTGAGATCTGCCTGCATCTCCGGCCGCCTTCCCGGCTCAGGGAGGGTCTTTCCTCCTCACAGCTCCCTGGGCTGGGTTTGCAGCCCCTCCTCCTGAGGGATCTCTGGGGCTTTTCCTCCTTCTCCATCTGCCCAAGCCTTGTCATTGAAAAAAATCCTGGATTGGGAGAAAAAGCAAGAAGAGAGTGCCTTTGGCTGGAAGTTCCTTCTTGCCCAAGGTAATGTCAGGAAGTCATTTGGCATCTTGTGTGTGTACATACCTAAAAACCAGCAAGATTCAGACCAACAGTCCTCCAAATATCACGACACAGATCAAAAACTAGTCGAACAGCAAGACTGAGCTAAAACTCCCACCAAAAAATATAGATTCAGCTCCTGCAAAAAACCAAAGCACTAATATTTAGCCCAATAAATGACACCAAGATTCACCCTACAGAAAATCATGGATCCCCATCTATGGTCACCTGCTGCATTTAAGGGGGGACAAGGCTCCTGGGGCTGGGGGGGAAGCATGAAACTTTGTGCTGCTTCCTGATTCTCCTCCTCCCCCTCTTCTGTCCTCACTTTTCATCACACTCCTATTCCTACTACTACTCCCCCTTCTCCTCCCACGTGCCTCGTTTGACCATTTTGTTCTCCAACCCTGCTTCCCCTTCCCTTCTCCTGCTGCCCCCAGGCCCAGCACCCCCTGCCAGCTCTCTCTTCCCCCAAAACCCACAGCATCCCAGCGCAGGGGCAGGGATGGAGCTGGGGCAGCTCGGGCTGGGGCAGCGCTGGGCTCTCGGCCGCTCCCGCCCGCACTCGGTCCCCACTGCAGCCGCTCCCGCCATGGCAGCGCGGGGGGGCCCGGCCTTGGCAACTGCAGAGACCCCATGGCAAATGGCCCATGGCCTCTGCCCCTTCTTCTGCAATTGAAATTATTGCACAGGACTCCTCTGTGTTCTTTGTAAACAGAATCCTCTGGTGAAGTTTTCCACACACCCTGGGGCTCGGCCGGAATTCCTTCCCCCGTCCGGGGCGGGGGCAGCGAGTGGAGCTGAAGGTGCCTCACCCAGTTTGGGTGATCGGCTCCCTTGGGGGGCGGCGGCACCGGGCACGGATTGGGTACCCGAGAGTGACCAGGAGACAGACGAGGGACACATCAGGGGGCTGGGAAGAGTCGGCAGCCAGAAAGCTCTGAAAATCTCATCAGTGAGTGCAGTGGGATCTTCAGGAACTAAACATGGCAGGGCACACATGGAGGGGAGAAAGGGAAAGCCAGGAAGGGCTCCCAGCAAAAGGGATGATGATCCCAAAATATCTCTGAAGGGTCCTTTGGGAGCATGTTGAGGGAGTTTGCACATTCTCCCAGAGGCAATGATGGACATGGATACCCAGGGGGGCAATAAGGGAAATCCAGAAGGGATTTAGACAGCAGTATTCAGGGGATAAGTGGGAAAGATGAGCTGGTGTGTTTTATTCCAACAGCGTTAGAAGATGTGGGGGATGGGTTTGAAATGCAGGAGCTTTTATTTATTCCTAATTCTGATTGTAATTTACTGAGAAAAGATTTGATGCCTAATTTAGGAATACAAATTAATACTGTAAAGGTTGTACAGAGTTGTGCCTTTGTCTGGCAGATGTCTGCAAGGCCTATGCTGAAGTGCACCCAGAAGTTTGGGCAGCTCCAGGAAAATAGAGAAAATTGGAAATGGAGCCTCTCCAAAGGAATTTGAAGCAACCAGGACAAGTGGTGTCTAAAGCAATACCCTATTCCAAGGGAGGGAAGGAAGGGCTCAGAGCCTGTTATTGAGTCCCTGCTAAAGGCAGGGCTTTTGGAGCCAGGGATCTCTTCCTAGAATGCTCCTATCCTGCCAGCCAAGAAATCAGATGGAATTGATAGAATGGTGCAGGACATAAGAATAATAAATGAGATTATTAAACCCAGGCACCCCACAGTCTCAGATCCTTACACCATCTTGAACCAGGTTCCCTCCTCACACTGGCACCATTCAGTACTTGATGTCAAAGATGCTTTCTGGGGATGCCCACTCACACAGGATGCTAAACTGTATTTTGCCTTGGAGTGGGAACAAGAGGCAGAAGGGAAAATGGCAAAGACATGGACGGTCCTTCTGCAGGGATGCACAGAAGCACCAGCCTTAATGGGGCAAGCCTTGCAGAAAATATCACAAGAATTTACCCCACCCCACGGACTGGGTTAATGCAGGATGTGGATGACTTGCTGCAATCAGGAGGACAAGAAGAGGCAGAAGAAGCCTCTGTGAAATGGCTGAATGTTCAGGCTAAAAAGCATCTTTGAGTATTTGAAATAAAAGCACAAATGCTGGAGAAAAAGGCTAAACATTTGGGACATATATTTACTGAATTTTGGGGTGTATTGACTCAGAGAAGGACCAGGGAATCTCAGAAGTAAGGTTACTCAGGACTAAAATGGAGCTGTGGCAATTCTGAGGATTAACAGGGAATTGCAGGACCAGGACTGAGGATTCCCTCTTCAAGCCAGAACACTGTAAACCCAGATACCTTCAATAATGTCTTATGGACATGAGAAACAGCAAAACTTAGGAAAATGAAATAAAAACAAAATTATTGTTGCCCCTGGCATAGTGTTTTCAGATTAAGAAATTAAATTTAAATTGTATGTGTGTTACAGTACATATTATATTATTGCATTTTTGAAAATATTAAAATGAATACTATATGTATAATGTGGGAAAACTTTGCTGCATGAATATAGTTTTTTTTAGTTTTCCAATTAACAAAGGTTAAAAATAGTAGTGTAATAAATACATTTTTATTGGATTATAACATGGTGATATAAAAAGCTTTTCTTCATGTAACTAACTCAGAGAAATGTAGAAAAGAAAAGATAATCAGGAAATCCTTCAAATTCTTGGATTATGGGACACCAGACCCCCAGAGAAGGAAAAAAAGTTGATTTACAAGTTGGAGGGGAATGATTTTGAATCATGCATGAGGAGCCATAATTATGCAATAGACTGATGCATTTAAGGAAATGCTTTCTGAGTTAGGGTGTGCTCTTGGCTGAATGTAAAGCACCCTGCTGTTATAACTCTCTGCTTTACTGTCTGTCTCCTATTGTCTTTTATTAAAATTTTAAATATTTACCAGGAAAGTGAAACTCGTTTTTTAAAATGTGGATGTCACACAGGGTGACGCAACTGGAATTTTTGTGTTAAAATGTTTAACCCAGTGGACAGAGCGGCCTCATTGTCTGCAGAATTGTGCAGCCACAGCTTTAATGGGAACTGAGGCCCAAAAACGGATGGCAGGAGGATCTCTTGTTGTTCAAGTCAGGCTTAACCAAGTTAAAGCTTTGATAACCAAAAGAGCCTCTACATGGATGAGCAGTGCGCAGTTATTACAGAATGAAACTTGTTCAGGGGCACAGGAGGATTTAGAACTGAGGACAGGGGAAGGGTTTAACCCAGCCTCCTGTTTGAACAGCCTGCACAGGGGCTGGCAACAAACCCATGGCTGCATTCAAGAGACAGAGCTCCAGAGCCAGCACAGGAGAGACTGATGAGACATTCCCTGGCCTGAGGGACAAAATGTGTTGATGGATGGGTCTGCAAGGGCAGGAGAAGGGAAAAGAGTTCCAACACTCGCTCTGATTAAGGAAAGGGAATTAGACCAAGACTTACACTCTGCCTAAGGAGTGCACAGAAGCCCCAGTGGTGGCCAAGTGCCGTGGCCCATCCCAAGTGTCCCTGGGCACAGAAACAGCCCCAGCACAGCTCAGCACGGGGGGACCCCTCACCCTGGGCTCAGGGGCTCTCCAGCCTCGGTCTGGAAAAGGCTGAGAAGGAAATCCAGGACTACGGACCTAATTAACATCGGTTAGCCAAATCCTAAGGAAAGATCTTCCCCCCACCTCTCCCTGCTTCCCAAGCATAAGTTTATCCCATATTCCCTCCCCACCCAGAGGAGGGGAAGGGTGTCACACTCAGGTCATGTCACAGCCGCCCACCTCAGGGACAGGAATCTTTGTCCTGATCCAGTCCGGGGTCCCTCCCACGGGACACAGTCCCTCAGGAACAGGCTGCTCCAGCGGGGATCCCCCACGGCCTCACAAGTCCCACTAGGAGCCACTTCCATGGCCCTGCAGGGGCTCCCACGGGCTCGGGGCCTCTCTCAGGCACCCCCTGCTCCAGCCCGGACACCTGAGAGGACTGCAGATGGATCCCGGCTCCATCCCGGCCTCAGCCCCAGCTCCCAGCGCCATCAGCTCCCGCTCACCCCGAGCTCCCAGCGGTTCAGGGCAGCAGCGGCTCCTTCGGCCTCAGCCCGAGTCGGGCCCAGCGCCGCAGCCGCTCCGCAGGCGAGGTTTCCAAATAATGGCGGAGCGCCTGGACAGGGAGGGGTCGTGTGCACAGGCCGCCCCTCGCTACGATTGGCTGATTCTGCCGTCACTCCTCGTTCTCGCGCGCTGATTGGGCAGAGCGGGGACAAGCCCGGCCCCGGGGCCAAAGGCGCCATTTTCGCCTCGGCACGGACTCTCCTCTGTCTCCCCGGGCTCCGCCATTTCTTGCAAACCTCGCCTGAGGAGCGGCTCCCGCGCTGGGCCCGGCCCGGGCATCGGGCCAAGGAAGCGCTGCTGCCCTGAACCGCCGGCAGCTCGGGGTGAGCGGGAGCTGAGGGCGGTGGGAGCTGGGGGTGATGAGCCCGGGCCGGGCAAGGGATGTTCGAGAGAGGCCCCGGGGCTGTGCGGGAAAATTCACGTGGCCAGAGGTTTGTGTGCCCAAAGGAGACAGAGGAGTCCTGTAAAAGTGACTTTATTGGTGAACAATGGGAGAGGCTGCGGCCATTTTCCATGCGTCTCTAAAACGCAGCCTCTTTTTTTTTATCCTCGTTTTCCCGGCTTCATCTCCCTCTCCCTTTGCCCACGGGCTGAGGTATTTGGAAGGTTCAGATTTCCCGATCCGCCTGCTACATGTCTCTCTTAATATGCAACCCTCCTTTATTATAACATCCGATATTCCCGGCTGCGTTTAGTGTTTCTCCTCCTCCAAGTTCAGAAATTGAGCAGGATCTTGGCTGAGCAGCAGTTTGTGTCACTTAGTATCGTTTTCTGAAACTGAAGAGTATTCCCACTGCTTTCTCGCGTACGAGTTCCTGGCCCTATTTCCAAGCAGATTCACTCATTGACTCTGTTTTTTCTTCCTCGTTTCTCTTTGGTTTTGGGATTATTCTCAGTGTCCTCACTGCCTGTCCTTTTGTAGCCGTTTCTGGATCAGGCCTGGCTGCCACCTGCATCCCCTTTCTCACCTGCTGAATGAGCTGCACTCAGCAAGGTGTCGAGCATGGGAAGATGATGAGAGTTGCTGCAGCACATCAGAGGAGTAACAGCATTCGTTTAACCCATGGTCTGCCAGGAATGCCGAAAACATGTCCCATTCATTCCTTTCTCTGTTTGGACTGGTACATTAGCTACTTTCTTGTTTCCTTTGATATCTGTTTTACCACTTTTCAGTTATCATCTCTTTGGAAACAGCAGTTTGAGTCATTGAATTTTACACAAACTCCTCCTTTTTCTGTTAATAGATAATGTGATTCCATCCCTGGTGAAATGTCTTCATTTCAGTGGATTGGTAGACAGGAAGGTCAGGAGCTGGAGCTGTCTGGTTGGGTATTATTTCAAAGACTGATAATATAATCTTCATTACATAATAATGGTAAGAGCAGTAGTAACAATAATAATAATAAAAATAACAGTAATAATTACAATAGTATGAATGTTAAACACAATAATGCTAATAATAATAATGATAGTAATAATAATAATAATAATAATAATAATAATAATAATAATAATCATAATAATCATAATAATCATAATAATTAGTTTTTAACCTCATTATGCCACTGAAATTATGGGTGGATTTTCTGTCTCCTGATATGAATTTGTCAGGTTTCCCAGCGGCTGGTCCATGGATTTGTAGGATTTGTTCTGGTTTCTGTTCATCTTTTCCTCATTTTTGGGCGTTCACTTCAGCCACAGCTGCATCAATTGACCACTTTTCTCTAATTAAATCATCAACTACTTTGATTCCCAGCTGATTTCACTGGACTAGCAAAAACCCCCCAGTGCTCTAATACACCCTATATAACCTAGACAGTGACAGCACATGTTGGAGTGGGGAGAGGGATGATTCCCCCACTTTATTTAATAAAGTTTTCACAACATTTTTCTTTTGCTGTTTCCCTTTGCAGCTTAACCAATTTCTATTGCAGTCAGATACCCTCACTATGGGCTCTGCCTTAGCTGTGCAAATTCCATCTGTGCAAGCAGTCAGAGCTTGGGGTGAGGGCCAGAGGAAATCAGTCCAATTCCTCCCCCAGGCAAGGAGACCCTGGCACATTGTCCACACTTTGCCCCAGGAGTGTTAATTTGCATTTCTAAAGCTCCTCTTCTGGCTGCCTGGAAATAAGCTTCTGTTCAAGAGCAGCCATTGAATGACTCACATGTGGCTGCCCCCACAATCTGCTTTTTGTTTTTTTTTCCTTTTTTTACTTTTCAACAATATTCTATTAATTGTGCATTAAAGCATCTCCTTTGAAGCTCCTATACTTTTGCAAAAGGGAGCCTAATAGTGAATATCTAAAAACCCATACGGAAATTTTGCCATCACTAAGAGCCATGCACAAATATACACAAAAAATTTCCTGTGAAATCAAGCCTTTTCTACTTCTCCTGGAAGTAAAAATTCATTGTCGCATCCCTGGCCGAAACTTAACTGACAATACAAAAGTAAGATTATTCTCAACTAGGTGGAGAATTTCCAGAGTAAGGAATTCCAAACACCAATTCCAAAGGAGATAATTGAATATCTGCCTTGGGTCTGGCTTTTATTCTTGCCAAAGCCAATGGCAAAAGCCGTACCCGTGGCATCTTGGTTTCTATAACCAGCTTGCAAAGGAGTTTCTTTATTTCTCCATTCATTCTTTCTACCTGACCTGAGCTCTAGGGTTGCCAGGGCTTGTGTTGGTCCCATTGTATTCCTAAAGCAGCCATAACCCCCTGAAGGATCTTTCCTGTAAAATGAGTTCCCCATCTGAGGGGATTCCTCAATGCGCAATCCCTGATCTCCGAATTATTTGTTTTAGAAATAGCTTAATAAGAGATCTAGTAATTCCTGAAGAGGTCAGAATTGCTTTTGCCCGCCTGTTAGCTGCCATGCTGTCCCCAACAGATATTTGAGCCTTCCTGCTCAGGGCATTTCAGTGCCAGGCTCTCCCAAGCACACACAGCTCCGCCGGTTGAGCTGACCATGCGGGCGGTGACCTGCGCTTGCTCTAATTCCCTTTCCTTAATCAGAGTGTGTCTTGGAACTCTTTTCCCTTCTCCTGCCCTTGCAGACCCATCCATGAACACATATTGTCCCTCAGCCAGGGAATGTCTCATCAGTCTCTCCTGTGCTGGCTCTGGAGCTCTGTCTCTTGAATGCAGCCATGGGTTTGTTGCCAGCCCCTGTGCAGGCTGTTCAAACAGGAGGCTGGGTTAAACCCTTCC
Organism: Muscicapa striata striata; assembly: GCA_030060385.1. Taxonomy (NCBI): domain Eukaryota; kingdom Metazoa; phylum Chordata; class Aves; order Passeriformes; family Muscicapidae; genus Muscicapa; species Muscicapa striata. Next base: position 18,795 of record JAREIS010000603.1, read on the forward strand.
CCTGTCCTCAATTCTAAATCCTCCTGTGCCCCTGAACAAGTTTCATTCTGTAATAACTGCGCACTGCTCATCCATGTAGAGGCTCTTTTGGTTATCAGAGCTTTAACTTGGTGCCAGACTTGAACAACAGGAGATCCTCCTGCCATCCGTTTTTGGCCTTCAGGTCCCATTAAAGCATAAAACGAGGTTCAATTTCCTGGTAAATATTTAAAGGTTTAATAAAAGACAATAAGCTACAAATAATAAAGCAAAAGGTTATAAATGCCAGGTGTTTTTGGTGTCCAGCCAGGAGCACACCCTAACTCAGAAAACACTTCCTTCAATGCTTTTATCTGTTGCATATTCATGGGTCCTCATGCATTTTTCTCAAATCATTCTCCCCCAGCCTGTAAAGCGAAATTTTTTCCTTCCCTGGCGGTCTGGTGTCCCAAAATCCAAGAATGTGAAGAGTTTCCTAACTTTTTTTTCTACCATTCTCTGAGTTAGTTACATGAACAGAAGCTTTTTATATGATATTTTATAGCCCAAGAAAAATGTATTTATCACATTACTATTTTTAATTTTGTTAATAGCAAAACTAAAATAAACTGTATTCATACAGCAAAGTTTTCCAATATTATACATATAGCATTGATTTCAATATTTTCCAAAAGCCAATAATATGATATGTGATATAACACACATAAAATTCAAATTTCTTTTCTAAATCTGAAAGAGCTGTGGCTGGGGCACCAATCATTTTGGTTTTGTTTTATTTTATTTTTTTGAAGTTTTCCTGTTTCTCATGTCAATACAACAATATTGAGGCCTGGTTTTAATAGTCCCATTTAGTATACTGAGGTCCTGCAGCATTCTTTCGATTCCATCTCATTTCCTGACTGGCAGGACAGGAGCATTATATGGAGAGATCCCTGGCTCCAAAAGCCCTGCCTTTAGCAGGGACTCAATAACAGGCTCTGAGCCCTTCATTCCCTCCCTTGGAATAGGCTATTGCTTTAGACACCACTTGTCCTGGCTACTTCAAATTCCTTTGGAGAGGCTCCATATCTAATTTTCCCTATTTTCCTGGAGCTGCCCACATTTCTAGGTTCACTTCAGCATAGGCCTTGCCAGACATCTGCCTGACAAAGGCATAACTGTATCACTTTTAAAATATCAATTTGCATTCCTAAATTAGCCATCAAATCTTTTCTCAGTAAATTACAATTAGAATTAGGAGCAATTAAAAGCTCCTGCATTTCAAACCCATCCCCCACATCTTCTAACACTGGTTGAATAAAACACACCAGCTCATCTTTCCCACTTATTCCCTGAATACTGCTGTCTAAATCCCTTCTGGATTTCCCTTATTGCCCCCTCTGGTGTCCATGTCCTTGATTACCTCTGGGAGAATGTGCAAACTCCCTCAACATGCTCCCAAAGGACCCTTCAGAGATATTTTGGGATCATCATCCCTTTTGCTGGGAGCCCTTCCTGGCTTTCCCTTTCTCCCCTCCATGTGTGCCCTGCCATGTTTAGTCCCCAAAGATCCCACTGCACTCACTGATGAGATTTTCAGAGCTCTCTGGCTGCCGACTCTTCCCAGCCCCCCTGATGTGTCCCTCGTCTGTCTCCTGGTCACTCTCGGGTCCCCAATCCATGCCCGGTGCCGCCGCCCCCCAAGGGAGCTGGTCACTACGTGCATCATTTGACCATTTTGTTCTCCAACCCTGCTTCCCCTTCCCTTCCCCTGCTGCCCCCAGGCCCAGCACCCACTGCCGGCTCCCTCTTCCCCCCAAACCCACAGCATCCCAGTGCAGGGGCAGGGATGGAGCTGGGGCAGCTTGGGCTGGGGCCGTAGTAGCAGGATTGTGCAGAAGAAGGAGGAATAGTAGGAGGAAGAGCAGAAACAGTAAACACCACAAGGTGCCACCCCACCCTGTATCTTCTGCTTCCCCCCCAGCCCCAGGAGCATTACTCCCCCTACATGAAGCTGGTGACCGTAGGGGTGGATCCACGATTTTCACAGCAGTGGATCTTGGAGTTTCTGAGGCTAAATGATGGTTTCTTTGGTTTTGTGCAGGGCTTGAATTTTTATATTTTGGAGGGGATTTTAGCTCAGTCTTGCTGTTTGGGTAGTTTTTGATCTGTGTCTTGATGTTTGCAGAACTTGTGATCTGACTCTTGGTGTTTTGGAGATTCTTACAGACACAAGATTCCCAATGACTTCCTGAGATGAACTTGTGTGAGGAACGCCCAGATAAAGGCCATCCCCTCTTGTTTTTTCCCAAAGCAGGATTTTTCATTCCCAAGTTTTGGGTGGATGGAGAAGGAAAAGCCCCAGAGATCCCTCAGGAGGAGGGGCTGCAAACCCAGCCCAGGGAGCTGCGAGGAGGAAAGAACCTCCCTGAGCCGGGAAGGCGGCCGGAGATGCAGGCAGAGCTCAGAGCTGGTGGAGAAGCCTCATAGAGGGGAGAAGCCCCACAAGTGCTTGGAATGTAGGAAGGGTTTCAGATGGAGCTCTCACCTGATTCGGCACCAGAGGATCCACACCAGGGAACGACCCTATGAGTGTGGGAAGTGCAGAAAGAGTTTCAGCAGAATTTCTCGTCTCATGTGGCACCAGGTGACCCACACAGGGGAACGGCCCTACACCTGCTTGGAATGTGGGAAGAGCTTTGGGCACAGCTGCACCCTGAGACTCCACCAGCGCATCCACACTGGGGAGAGGCCCTACAAGTGTCCTGAGTGTGGGAAGAGCTTCTCACAGAGCTCTCACTTGACCCGACACCAACGAAGGCTCCACTAAGGGAAGCCCTGTGAGTGCCTCGAGTGTGGGAAGAGCTTCGTGCTCTGCTCCAGCTCCATCCCCCATGGGAGGATCAGTATTGGATGATCCCCAGTGACCCCCGTTGGGCAGAGACCTGGTGGTCCGTGGTCCTTGTAATCCCTGTTGGGTGGGGCGAGGGTGTTGCAGAGACTTCTCCCCCTTCTTCTTGTCCTGGTGTGATTTTGTTGGTAATAAATTCCCTCCCTGTTCCCAGGCTGGGTCTGTTGTTACTGTTTTGCTGTTTGGTGAGGATCGCTCCCCATCTTAACCTGACCCAGGATCTCTTGGTTAAATTTCCTCTCCCCTATTGCAGCTGGAGAGGAGTAGAGCCAGAGTGGCTGTGGTGGGTGCCTGGCATTGGGACAGTTTCACCCAGGCCATAGGCACCCCTGAGATACAAGTGTGTGATGCATTCCCCCACTTCTAGACAAAGTGCCAACCCAAACTGAATCCAGGATGAAACATCACTATGACTGGAGCCCTCTCTGTGACATCACAATGGTCAGGGCTCTGATGTGCTCTGGTGCCTGTGAGTCACAAGGAGCAGGGCTGTGATGTGCTCTGGTGCCTCTGACATCACAATGGTCAGGGCTGTGATGTGCTCTGGTGCCTGTGACATCACAAGGAGCGGGGCTGTGATGTGCTCTGGTGCCTGTGATATCACAATGGTCAGGGCTGTGATGTGCTCCGGTACCTGTGACATCACAATGGTCAGGTCTGTGATGTGCTCTGGTGCCTGTGACATCACAAGGGTCCGGGCTGTGATGTGCTCTGGTACCTGTGACATCACAAGGGCCCGGGCTGTGATGTGCTCTGGTGCCTGTGACATCTCAAGGGTCAGGGTTGTGGTGTGCTCTGGTGCCTTTAACATCACAAGGAGCGGATCTGTGATGTGCTCTGGTGCTGTGACATCACAAGGGTCAGGGCTGTGATGTGCTCTGCTGCTTGTGACATCACAGTGGTCACGGCTGTGATGTTCTCTGGTATCTGTGACATAAAAAGTAGCGGGGCTGTGATGTGCTCTGGTGCCTGTGACATCAGAAGGAGTGGGGCTGTGATATACTCTGGTGCCTGTGACATCACAAGGGTTAGGGCTGTGATGTGCTCTGGTGCTGTGACATCACAAGGGTAAGGGCTGTGACATGTTCTGCTGCTTGTGACATCACAGTGGTCACGGCTGTGATGTTCTCCTGTACCTCTGACATGAGAAGTATATCAGAAGGGACAGGGCTGTGATGTTCTCTGGTACCTCTGACATCAGTAGTAGCAGGGCTGTGATGTGCTCTGGTGCCTGTGACATCACAAGGGTCAGGGCTGTGATGTGCTCTGGTGCCTGTGACATCACAAGGAGCAGGTGTGTGATGTGCTCTGGTGCCTGTGACATCGCAAGGAGCAGGGCTGTGATGTGCTCTGGTGCCTGTGACATCACAATGGTCAGGGCTGTGATGTGCTCTGGCACCAGTGACATCATACATGAGCTGTGATGCGCTCTGGTGCTGTGACATCATAATGATAAGGGCTGTGATGTGCTCTGGTGCCTGTGACATCACTATGGTGAGGGGTGTGATGTGGTCTGGTACCTGTGATATCAGAAGGGACAGGGATGTGATGTGCTCTGATGCCTGTGACATCACAAGGCGCGCGGCTGTGATGTGATCTGGTGCCTGTGACATCACAAGGGTCAGGGCTGTGATGTGATCTGGTGCCTGTGACATCACAAGGAGCAGGGCTGTGTTATGTTTTGGTGCCTCTTACATCACCAGGAGCAGGGCTGTGATGGTCTCTGGTGCCTATGACATCACAATGGTCAGAGCTGTCATGTGCTCTGGTGCCTGTGACATCACAAGGAGCGGGGGTCTGATGTGCTCTGGTGCCTGTGACATCCCAAAGCGCAGGGGTGTGTTGTGCTCTGGTACCTGCGACATCACAATGGTCAGGGCTGTGTTGTGTTCTGGTGCCTGTGACATCACAAGGAGAAGGGGTCTGATGTGCTCTGGTGCCTGTGTCATCCCAAGTCGCAGGGCTGTGATGTGCTCTGGTACCTGTGACATCACAAGGAGCAGGGCTGTGATGTGTTCTGTTGCCTGTGACATCACAAGGAGCAGGGCTGTGATGTGCTCTGGTGCCTGTGACATCACAAGGGTCAGGGTTGTGATGTGCTCTGGTGCCTCTGACATCACAAGGAGCGGATCTGTGATGTGCTCTGGTGCTGTGACATCACAAGGGTTAGGGCAGTGATGTGCTCTGGTGTTTCTGACATCACAATGGTCAGGGCTGTGATGTGTTCTTGAGCCTGTGACATCAAATGGAGCAAGGCTGTTTTTAGATCTTCTTCCTCTGACGTAAAAAGGGGCAGGGCTATGATGTGCTCTGGTGCCTGTGACATCACAAGGAGTGGAATGTGATGTGCTCTGTTGCCTGTGACATCACAAGGAGCGGGGCTTTGATGTGCTGTGGCACCAGTGACATCACAAGGGTCAGGGCTGTAATATGTTCTGGTACCTGTGACATCACAAGGAGAAGGGGTGTGACGTGGTCTGGTACTGTGACATCACAAGGAGCGGGGCTGTGATGTGCTCTCGTGCCTGTGACATCACAAGGGTTAGGGCAGTGATGTGCTCTGGTATATCTGACATCACAAGGAGCGGGGCTGTGATGTGCTCTTGTGCCTGTGACATCACAAGAGTCAGGTCTTTGATGTGCTCTGGTGCCTGTGACATCACAATGGTCAGAGATGTTATGTGCTCTGGTGCCTGTGACATCACGAGAGTCCGGACTGTTATGTGCTCTGGTACCTGTGACATCACAAGGATCACGGCTGTGATGTGCTCTAGTGCCGGTGACATCACAAGGCGCGGGGCTGTGATGTCCTCTGGTGCTGTGACATCACAAGGGTCAGGGCTGTGATGTGCTCTGCTGCTTGTGACATCACAGTGGTCACGGCTGTGATGTTCTCTGGTATCTGTGACATAAAAAGTAGCGGGGCTGTCATGTGCTCTGGTGCCTGTGACATCAGAAGGAGTGGGGCTGTGATATGCTCTGGTGCCTGTGACATCACAAGGGTTAGGGCTGTGATGTGCTCTGGTGCTGTAACATCACAAGGGTCAGGGCTGTGACATGCTCTGCTGCTTGTGACATCACAGTGGTCACGGCTGTGATGTTCTCTGGTACCTCTGACATCAGTAGTAGCAGGGCTGTGATGTGCTCTGGTGCCTGTGACATCACAAGCAGCAGTGCTGTGATGTGCTCTGGTGCTTGTGACATCACAAGGAGCAGGGGTTTGATGTGCTCTGGTACTGTGACATCACAAGGAGCGGGGCTGTGATGTGCTCTGGTGCCTGTGACATCACAAGGAGCAGGGCTCTGATGTGCTCTAGTGCCTGTGACATCACAAGGCGGAGGGCTGTGATGTGCTCTGGTGCCTGTGACATCACAATGGTCAGGGCTGTGATATGTTCTGGTACTGTGACATCACAAGGAACAGGGCTGTGATGTGCTCTCGTGCCTGTGACATCACAATGGTCAGGGCTGTGATGTGCTCTGGTGCCTGTGACATCACAAGGGTCAGGGCTGTGATGTGCTCTGTTGCCTGTGACATCACAATGGTCAGGGCTGTCATGTCCTCTGGTGGCTGTTGCATCACAAGGAGTGGAGCTGTGATGTGCTCTGGTGCTGTGACATGACTATGGTCAGGGCTGAGATGTGTTCTGGTGCTGTGACATCACAAGGAGCGGGGCTGTGATGTGCTCTGGTGCTGTGGCATCGCAAGGAGCATGGCGGTGATGTCCTCTGGTGCTGTGACATCCCCAGGAGCAGGGCTGTGATGTGCTCTGCTGCCTGTGACATCACAAGGAGCAGGGCTGTGATGTGCTCTGGTGCATGTGACATCACAATGGTCAGGGATGTGATGTGCTCTGGTACCTGTGACATCACAAGGAGCCGGGCTATGATGTGCTCTGGTGCCTGTGACATCACAAGGAGCAGGGCTCTGATGTGCTCTAGTGCCTGTGACATCACAAGGCGGAGGGCTGTGATGTGCTCTGGTGCCTGTGACATCACAATGGTCAGGGCTGTGATATGTTCTGGTACTGTGACATCACAAGGAACGGGGCTATGATGTGCTCTCGTGCCTGTGACATCACAATGGTCAGGGCTGTGATGTGCTCTGGTGCCTGTGACATCACAAGGGTCAGGGCTGTGATGTGCTCTGTTGCCTGTGACATCACAATGCTCAGGGCTGTGATGTGCCCTTGTGCCTGTGACATCACAAGCAGCAGGGCTGTGATGTGCTCTGGTGCCTGTGACATCACAAGGAGTGGAGCTCTGATGTGCTCTGGTGCCTGTGACATCACAATGATCAGGGCTGTAATGTGATCTGGTGCCTGTAACATCACAATGATCAGGGCTCTAATGTGCTCTGGTGCCTGTGACAGCACAAGGAGCAGGGCTGTGATGTGCTCTGGTGCTTGTGACATCACAAGGAGCGGGGCTGTGATGTGCTCTGGTGTCTGTGACATCACAATGGTCTGGGCTGTTATGTGCTCTTGTGCCTGTGACATGACTATGGTCAGGGCTGTGATGTGCTCTGATGCCTGTGACATCACAAGGAGTGGAGCTCTGATGTGCTCTGGTGCCTGTGACATCACAATTGTCAGGGCTGTGATGTGCTCTGGTGCCTGTGACATGACTATGGTCAGGGCTGAGATGTGTTCTGGTGCTGTGACATCACAAGGAGCGGGGCTGTGATGTGCTCTGGTGCTGTGGCATCGCAAGGAGCATGGCGGTGATGTGCTCTGGTGCTGTGACATCCCCAGGAGCAGGGCTGTGATGTGCTCTGCTGCCTGTGACATCACAAGGAGCAGGGCTGTGATGTGCTCTGGTGCATGTGACATTAAAATGGTCAGGGATGTGATGTGCTCTGGTACCTGTGACATCACAAGGAGCCGGGCTATGATGTGCTCTGGTGCCTGTGACGTCACAAGGAGCAGGGCTCTGATGTGCTCTAGTGCCTGTGACATCACAAGGCGGAGGGCTGTGATGTGCTCTGGTGCCTGTGACATCACAATGGTCAGGGCTGTGATATGTTCTGGTACTGTGACATCACAAGGAACGGGGCTGTGATGTGCTCTCGTGCCTGTGACATCACAATGGTCAGGGCTGTGATGTGCTCTGGTGCCTGTGACATCACAAGGGTCAGGGCTGTGATGTGCTCTGTTGCCTGTGACATCACAATGGTCAGGGCTGTCATGTCCTCTGGTGGCTGTTGCATCACAAGGAGTGGAGCTGTGATGTGCTCTGGTGCTGTGACATCACAATTGTCAGGGCTGTGATGTGCTCTGGTGCCTGTGACATCGCTATGGTCAGGGCTGTGATGTGTTCTGATGCCTGTGACATCACAAGAATCAGGGTTGTGACGTGCTCTGGTGCCTGTGACATCACAAGTGTCAGGGTTGTGATGTGCTCTGGTGCCTGTGACATCACAAGGGTCAGGGCTGTGATGTGCACTTGTGCCTGTGACATCACAAGCAGCAGGGCTGTGATGTGCTCTGGTGCCTGTGACATCACAATGATCAGAGCTGTGATTTGCGGTGGTGCCTGTGACATCACAATGATCAGGGCTGTGATGTGCTCTGGTGCCTGTGACATCACAATGGTCAGAGCTGTGATGTGCTATGGTACCTGTGACATCACAATGATCAGGGCTGTAATGTGATCTGGTGCCTGTAACATCACAATGATCAGGGCTCTAATGTGCTCTGGTGCCTGTGACAGCACAAGGAGCAGGGCTGTGATGTGCTCTGGTGCTTGTGACATCACAAGGAGCGGGGCTGTGATGTGCTCTGGTGTCTGTGACATCACAATGGTCTGGGCTGTTATGTGCTCTTGTGCCTGTGACATGACTATGGTCAGGGCTGTGATGTGCTCTGATGCCTGTAACATCACAAGGAGTGGAGCTCTGATGTGCTCTGGTGCCTGTGACATCACAATTGTCAGGGCTGTGATGTGCTCTGGTGCCTGTGACATGAAATGGTCAGGGCTGAGATGTGTTCTGGTGCTGTGACATCACAAGGAGCGGGGCTGTGATGTGCTCTGGTGCTGTGGCATCGCAAGGAGCATGGCGGTGATGTGCTCTGGTGCTGTGACATCCCCAGGAGCAGGGCTGTGATGTGCTCTGCTGCCTGTGACATCACAAGGAGCAGAGCTGTGATGTGCTCTGGTGCATGTGACATCACAATGGTCAGGGATGTGATGTGCTCTGGTACCTGTGACATCACAAGGAGCCGGGCTATGATGTGCTCTGGTACCTGTTACATCACAAGGAACAGGGCTGTGATGTGTTTGGTGCGTGTGACATCACAAGGAGTGGAGCTCTGATGTGCTCTGGTGCCTGTGACATCACAAGGAGCAGGGTTGTGATGTGGTTTGGTGCCTGTGACATCACAAGGTTCACGGCTGTGATGTGCTCTGGTGCCTGTGACATCAGAAGGAGCGGGGCTTTGATGTGCCCTGGTGCATGTGACATCACAAGGAAAAGGGCTGTGATGTGCTCTGGTGTCTGTGACATCACAATGGTGAGGGGTGTGATGTGCTCTGGTGCCTGTGACATCACCGTGGTGAGGGGTGTGATGTGCTGTGGCACCAGTGACATCACAAGGAGCAGGGGTGTGATGTGCTCTGGTACCTGTGACATCACAATGGTCAGGGCTGTGTTGTGTTCTGGTGCCTGTGACATCGCAAGGAGCAGGGGTCTGATGTGCTCTGGTGCCTGTCACATCACAAGGAGCAGGGCTGTGTTGTGATCTGCTACCTGTGACATCACAAGGAGTGGGGCTGTGATGTGATCTGTTGCCTGTGACATCACGAGGAACAGGGCTGTGATTTGCTCTGGTGCCTGTGACATCTCAAGGGTCAGGGTTGTGGTGTGCTCTGGTGCCTTTAACATCACAAGGAGCGGATCAGTGATGTGCTCTGGTGCTGTGACATCACAAGGGTCAGGGCTGTGATGTGCTCTGCTACTTGTGACATCACAGTGGTCACGGCTGTGATGTTCTCTGGTACCTGTGACATAAGAAGTAGCGGGGCTGTGATGTGCTCTGGTGCCTGTGACATCAGAAGGAGCGGGGCTGTGATATGCTCTGGTGCCTGAGACATCACAAGGGTTAGGGCTGTGATGTGCTCTGGTGCTGTGACATCACAAGGGTCAGGGCTGTGACATGCTCTGCTGCTTGTGACATCACAGTGGTCACGGCTGTGATGTTCTCCTGTACCTCTGACATGAGAAGTAACGGGGCTGTGATGTTCTCTGGTACCTCTGACATCAGTAGTAGCGGGGCTGTGATGTGCTCTGGTGCCTGTGACATCACAAGCAGCAGTGCTGTGATGTGCTCTGGTGCTTGTGACATCACAAGGGTCAGGGGTGTGATGTGCTCTGGTGCCTGTGACATCACAAGGAGCAGGTGTCTGATGTGCTCTGGTGCCTGTGACATCGCAAGGAGCAGGGCTGTGATGTGCTCTGGTACCTGTGACATCACAAGGAGCGGGGCTGTGATGTGCTCTGGTGCTGTGACATCATAATGATAAGGGCTGTGATGCGCTCTGGTGCTGTGACATCATAATGATAAGGGCTGTGATGTGCTCTGGTGCCTGTGACATCACTATGGTGAGGGGTGTGATGTGGTCTGGTACCTGTGATATCAGAAGGGACAGGGCTGTGATGTGCTCTGGTGCCTGTGACATCACAAGGAGCGCGGCTGTGATGTGATCTGGTGCCTGTGACATCACAAGGGTCAGGGCTGTGATGTGCTCTGGTTCCTGTGACATCACAAGGAGCGGGGCTGTGATTTGTTTTCGTGCCTGTTAAGTCGCGAGGAGCCAGGCTGTGATGGTCTCTGGTGCCTGTGACATCACAATGGTCAGGACTGTGATGTGCTGTGGCACCAGAGACATTACAAAGAGCAGGGGTGTGATGTGCTCTGGTACCTGTGACATCACAATGGTCCGGGCTTTGTTGTGCTCTGGTGCCTGTGACATCACTATGGTGAGGGGTGTGATGTGGTCTGGTACCTGTGATATCAGAAGGGACAGGGCTGTGATGTGTTCTGTTGCCTGTGACATCACAAGGAGCAGGGCTGTGATGTGCTCTGGTGCCTGTGACATCACAAGGGTCAGGGTTGTGATGTGCTCTGGTGCCTCTGACATCACAAGGAGCGGATCTGTGATGTGCTCTGGTGCTGTGACATAGCAAGGGTTAGGGCAGTGATGTGCTCTGGTGTTTCTGACATCACAAGGAGCGGGGCTGTGATGTGCTCTTGTGCCTGTGACATCACAAGGGTCAGGGCTTTGATGTGCTCTTGTACCTCTGACATCACAATGGTCAGGGCTGTGATGTGTTCTTGTGCCTGTGACATCAAATGGAGCAAGGCTGTTTTTAGATCTTCTACCTCTGACGTAAAAAGGGGCAGGGCTATGATGTGCTCTGGTGCCTGTGACATCACAAGGAGCGGAATGTGATGTGCTCTGTTGCCTGTGACATCACAAGGAGCGGGGCTTTGATGTGCTTTGGCACCAGTGACATCACAAGGGTCAGGGCTGTAATATGTTCTGGTACCTGTGACATCACAAGGAGAAGGGGTGTGACGTGGTCTGGTACTGTGACATCACAAGGAGCGGGGCTGTGATGTGCTCTCGTGCCTGTGACATCACAAGGGTTAGGGCAGTGATGTGCTCTGGTGTTTCTGACATCACAAGGAGCGGGGCTGTGATGTGCTCTTGTGCCTGTGACATCACAAGAGTCAGGGCTTTGATGTGCTCTGGTGCCTGTGACATCACAATGGTCAGAGATGTTATGTGCTCTGGTGCCTGTGACATCACGAGAGTCCGGACTGTTATGTGCTCTGGTACCTGTGACATCACAAGGATCACGGCTGTGATGTGCTCTAGTGCCGGTGACATCACAAGGCGCGGGGCTGTGATGTGCTCTGATGTGCTCTGGTGCTGTGACATCACATGTTCTCTGGTACCTCTGGTCAGGGCTGTGATGTGCTCTGCTGCTTGTGACATCACACTGTCATGTCCTCTGGGTGGCTGTTGCATCACAAGGAGTGGAGCTGTGATGTGCTCTGGTGCTGTGACATCACAATTGTCAGGGCTGTGATGTGCTCACAAGTGCCTGTGACATCACTATGGTCAGGCTGTGATGTGTTCTGATGCCTGTGACATCACAAGAATCAGGTTGTGACATGCTCTGGTGCCTGTGACATCACAAGTTTCAGGGTTGTGATGTTCTCTGGTACCTGTGACATCACAAGGGTCAGAACTGTGATGTGCCCTTGTGCCTGTGACATCACAAGCAGCAGGGCTGTGATGTGCTCCTGGTGCCTGTGACATCACAATGATCAGAGCTGTGATTTGTGGTGCCTGTGACATCACAATGATCAGGCTGTGATGTGCTCTGGTGCCTGTGACATCACAATGATCAGAGTGATTTGCGGTGGTGCCTGTGACATCACAATGATCCGGCTGTGATGTGCTCTGGTGCCTGTGACATCACAATGGTCAGAGCTGTGATGTGCTATGGTACCTGTGACATCACAATGATCAGGGCTGTAATGTGATCTGGTGCCTGTAACATCACAATGATCAGAACTCCTAATGTGCTCTGGTGCCTGTGACAGCACAAGGAGCAGAGGGGCTGTGATGTGCTCTGGTGCTTGTGACATCTGGGAGCGGGGCTGTGATGTGCTCTGGTGTCTGTGACATCACAATTGTCTGGGCTGTTATGTGCTCTGTGCTGTGACTGACATGTCAGGGCTAGATGTGTCAGCTTGACATACAGGGCGGATGTGTTCTGTGCTGATCAGGCAGTGATGTGCCTTGCTGTGCATCCCGCAGGCTGTATGTGCTCTGTGCTGTGACACAAGGCAGCTGTGTGTCTGCATGTGACATCACAAGCAGATGTGATGCCTGACTTGACATCAAGGCGCTGATGTGGAGACTCACAGAGCGGGCTGTGATGTTGCGTGTGACATCACAAGGTGAGCTGATGTGCTCTGGTGCCTGTGACATCACAAGGAGCAGGTGATGCTTGGTGCCTGTGACATCCAAGGTTCAGGCTGTATGTGCTCTGCCTGTGACATCAGAAGAGCGGCTTTGATGTGCCCTGGTCATGGACATCACAGGAAAGGGCGGATGTGCTCTGTGTCTGGACATCACAATGGTGAGGTGATGTGCTCTGGTGCCTGTGACATCACAATGGTCAGGGCTGTGTTGTGTTCTGGTGCCTGTGACATCGCAAGGAGCAGGGTCTGATGTGCTCTGGTGCCTGTGACATCACAAGGAGCAGGGCTGTGTTGTGATCTCTACCTGTGACATCACAAGGAGCGGGCTGTGATGTGATCTGTTGCCTGTGACATCACGAGGAACAGGGCTGTGATTTGCTCTGGTGCCTGTGACATCCAGGGCAGGGCTGTGATGTGCTCTGGTGCCTGTGACATCACAAGGAGCGGACGTGATGTGCTCTGGTGCTGTGACATCACAAGGTCAGGGTGTGATGTGCTCTGGCTGCCTGTGACATCACAAGGGTCACGGCTGTGATGTCTCTGGTACCTGTGACATCACAAGAGCGGGCTGTGATGTGTCTGGTGCCTGTGACATCAGAAGGAGCGGGCTTGATTGCTCTGGTGCCTGGACATCACAAGGACAGGGTGTGATGTGCTCTGGTGCCCGTGACATCCAAGGTCAGGCTGTGACTGTGATGTGACATCAGTGGTCACGCTGTGATTCTCACTCAGAAGGAGAACGGGCTGTGATGTTCCTGGTACCTGACATCACAAGGAGGGGCTGTGATGTGCTCTGGTGCCTGTGACATCACAAGAGCGTGTGATGTGCTCTGGTGCCTGTGACATCACAAGGTCAGGGCGTGATGTGCTCTGGTGCCTGTGACATCCAAGGAGCAGGGTCTGATGTGCTCTGGTGCCTGTGACATCACAAGGAGCAGGGCTGTGTGTGCTCTGTACCTGTGACATCACAAGGAGCGGGGCTGTGATGTGCTCTGTGCCTGTGCATCACAATGGATACAGGGCTGTGATTGCTCTGGTGCTGGGCTGTGATGTGCTCTGGTGCCTGTGACATCACAAGGAGCGCGGCTGTGATGTGATCTGGTGCCTGTGACATCACAAGGGTCAGGGCTGTGATGTGCTCTGGTTCCTGTGACATCACAAGGAGCGGGGCTGTGATTTGTTTTCGTGCCTGTTAAGTCGCGAGGAGCCAGGCTGTGATGGTCTCTGGTGCCTGTGACATCACAATGGTCAGGACTGTGATGTGCTGTGGCACCAGAGACATTACAAAGAGCAGGGGTGTGATGTGCTCTGGTACCTGTGACATCACAATGGTCCGGGCTTTGTTGTGCTCTGGTGCCTGTGACATCACAAGGAGCAGGGCTGTGATGTGCTCTAGGACCTGTGACATCAGAATGGTCAGGGGTGTGATGTGCTCTGGTGCCTGTGACATCACAAGGAGCAGGTGTCTGTTGTGCTCTGGTGCCTGTGACATCGCACGGAGCGGGGCTGTGATGTGCTCTGGTGCCTGTGACATCACAAGGAGCGGGGCTGTGATGTGATCTGGTGCCTGTGACGTCACAAGGAGCAGGGCTGTGTTATGTTTTGGTGCCTCTTACATCACCAGGAGCAGGGCTGTGATGGTCTCTGGTGCCTGTGACATCACAATGGTCAGAGCTGTCATGTGCTCTGGTGCCTGTGACATGACAAGGAGCGGGGGTCTGATGTGCTCTGGTGCCTGTGACATCCCAAAGCGCAGGGGTGTGATGTGCTCTGGTACCTGCGACATAACAATGGTCAGGGCTGTGTTGTGTTCTGGTGCCTGTGACATCACAAGGAGAAGGGGTCTGATGTGCTCTGGTGCCTGTGTCATCCCAAGTCGCAGGGCTGTGATTTGCTCTGGTACCTGTGACATCACAAGGTGCAGGGCTGTGATGTGTTCTGTTGCCTGTGACATCACAAGGAGCAGGGATGTGATGTGCTCTGGTGCCTGTGACATCACAAGGGTCAGGGTTGTGATGTGCTCTGGTGCCTCTGACATCACAAGGAGCGGATCTGTGATGTGCTCTGGTGCTGTGACATCACAAGGGTTAGGGCAGTGATGTGCTCTGGTGTTTCTGACATCACAAGGGTCGGGGCTTTGATGTTCTCTGTGCCTCTGACATCACAATGGTCAGGGCTTTGATGTGTTCATGTGCCTGTGACATCAAATGGAGCAAGGCTGTTTTTAGATCTTCTACCTCTGATGTAAAAAGGGGCAGGGCTATAATGTGCTCTGGTGCCTGTGACATCACAAGGAGCGGAATGTGATGTGCTCTGTTGCCTGTGACATCACAAGGAGCGGGGCTTTGATGTGCTGTGGCACCAGTGACATCACAAGGGTCAGGGATGTAATATGTTCTGGTACCTGTGACATCACAAGGAGAAGGGGTGTGACGTGGTCTGGTACTGTGACATCACAAGGAGCGGGGCTGTGATGTGCTCTCGTGCCTGTGACATCACAAGGGTTAGGGCAGTGATGTGCTCTGGTGTTTCTGACATCACAAGGAGCGGGGCTGTGATGTGCTCTTGTGCCTGTGACATCACAAGAGTCAGGGCTTTGATGTCCTCTGGTGCCTGTGACATCACAATGGTCAGAGATGTTATGTGCTCTGGTGCCTGTGACATCACGAGAGTCCGGACTGTTATGTGCTCTGGTACCTGTGACATCACAAGGATCACGGCTGTGATGTTCTCTGGTATCTGTGACATAAAAAGTAGCGGGGCTGTGATGTGCTCTGGTGCCTGTGACATCAGAAGGAGTGGGGCTGTGATATGCTCTGGTGCCTGTGACATCACAAGGGTTAGGGCTGTGATGTGCTCTGGTGCAGTGACATCACAAGGGTAAGGGCTGTGACATGCTCTGCTTCTTGTGACATCACAGTGGTCACGGCTGTGATGTTCTCCTGTACCTCTGACATGAGAAGTAACGGGCTGTGATGTGCTCTGGTACCTCTGACATCAGTAGTATGGGCTGTGATGTGCTCTGGTGCCTGTGACATCACAAGCAGCAGTGCTGTGATGTGCTCTGGTGCTTGTGACATCACAAGGGTCAGGGGTGTGATGTGCTCTGGTGCCTGTGACATCACAAGGAGCAGGTGTCTGATGTGCTCTGGTGCCTGTGACATCGCAAGGAGCAGGGCTGTGATGTGCTCTGGTACCTGTGACATCACAAGGAGCGGGGCTGTGATGTGCTCTGGTGCTGTGACATCATAATGATAAGGGCTGTGATGCGCTCTGGTGCTGTGACATCATAATGATAAGGGCTGTGATGTGCTCTGGTGCCTGTGACATCACTATGGTGAGGGGGTGTGATGTGGTCTGGTACCTGTGATATCAGAAGGACAGGGCTGTGATGTGCTCTGTGCCTGTGACATCACAAGGAGCGCGGCTGTGATGTGATCTGGTGCCTGTGACATCACAAGGGTCAGGCTGTGATGTGCTCTGGTTCCTGTGACATCACAAGGAGCGGGGCTGTGATTTGTTTTCGTGCCTGTTAAGTCGCGAGGAGCCAGGCTGTGATGGTCTCTGGTGCCTGTGACATCACAATGGTCAGGACTGTGATGCTGTGGCACCAGAGACATTACAAAGAGCAGGGGTGTGATGTGCCTGTACCTGTGACATCACAATGGTCCGGTCTTTGTTGTGCTCTGGTGCCTGTGACATCGCTATGGTGAGGGGTGTGATGTGGTCTGGTACCTGTGATATCAGAAGGGACAGGGCTGTGATGTGTTCTGTTGCCTGTGACATCACAAGGAGCAGGGCTGTGATGTGCTCTATGTGCCTGTGACATCACAAGGGGTCAGTCAGGTTGTGATGTGCCTGTGCCTCTGACATCACAAGGAGCGGATCTGTGATGTGCCTGGTGCTGTGACATAGCAAGGGTTAGGGCAGTGATGTGCTCTGGTGTTTCTGACATCACAAGGAGCGGGCTGTGATGTGCTCTGTGCCTGTGACATCACAAGGGTCAGGGCTTTGATGTGCTCTTTGTACTCTGACATCACAATGGTCAGGGCTGTGATGTGTTCTGTGCCTGTGAACAAGGAGTCAGGGCTGTGATGTGCTCTGTGCCTGTGACATCAAGGGTCACGGCTGTGATGTCTCTGGCACTGTGACATCACAAGAGTCGGGCTGTATGTGTCTGGTGCCTGACATCACAAGAGCAGGGCTGTGATGTGCTCTGGTGCCTGTGACATCACAAGGCAGGGCTGTGATGTGCTCTGGTGCTTGTGACATCACAAGGTCAGGGTGTGATGTGCTCTGGTGCCTGTGACATCACAAGGCGGTGTATGTGCTCTGACTGTGACATCAGAGCGGCTGTGATGTGCTCTGTGCCTGTGACATCACATGGTCAGGCTTGATTGTTCTAGTCTGTGACATCACAATGGAGCGGGCTGTGATGTGCTCTGGTGCCTGTGACATCAAAGGAGCAGGGCTTGATTGCTCTGTCTGTGACATCAAAGGGAACTGTGATGTGCTCTGTGCCTGTGACATCAAAGGTCGGGCTTGATTGTTGGCACGTGACATCACAAGGGCGGCTGTATGTTCTGTCCTGTGACATCACAAGGAGGGTGTGAGTTCTGGTCTGTGACATCACAAGGGCGGGCTGTGATGTGCTCGTGCCTGTGACATCACAAGGTGCAGTGATGTGCTCTGTTGACATCACAAGGAGGCTGTGATGTGCTCTGTGCCTGTGACATCACAAGCAGGGCTGATTGTCTGGCCTGTGACATCACATGGCAGGTGTGATGCTCTGTGCCTGTGACATCAAGGCGAGTGTTTTGCTCTGGCCTGTGACATCACAAGATCAGGTGTGATGTGCTCTGTCTGTGACATCACAAGGGCGGGCTGTGATGTGCCTGTGCTGTGACATACAAGGACAGGGCTGTGATGTGCTCTGTGCCTGTGACATCACAAGAGTGAGGGCTGTGATGTGCTCTGGTGCCTGTGACATCACAATGGTCAGGGCTGTGATGTGCTTCTGGTGCCTGTGACATCCAAGGAGCAGGGCTGCTGATGTGTCTGGTGCCTGTGACATCAAAGGCAGGGCTGTGATGTGTCTGGTGCCTGTGACATCACAAGGAGCGGGGCTGTGATGTGCTCTGTGCCTGTGACATCACAGGAGTCAGGGCTGTGATGTGCTCTGGTGCCTGTGACATCACAAGGGCAGGGTGTGATGTGCTCTGGTGCCTTGACATCACAAGGTCAGGCTGTGATGTGCTCTGGTGCCTGTGACATCACAAGGTCAGGGCTAGTGATGTGCTCTGTGCTGTTACATCACAAGGCAGGGCTGTGATGTGCTCTGTGCCTGTGACATCACAAGGTCAGGAGCTGTGATGTGCTCTGGTCCCTGTGACATCACAAGGAACAGGGCTGTGATGTGCTCTGGTTCCTGTGACATCACAAAGGTCAGGGTGGTGGTGTGCTCTGGTCCCCGTGACATCACAAGGAACGGGCTGTGATGTGCTCTGTACCTGTGACATCACAAGGAGGCTGGGCTGTGATGTGCTCTGGTGCCCGTGACATCACGAGGAGCAGGAAACTGTGATGTGCTCTGTGCCTGTGACATACAAGGCAGGCTGTGATGTGCTCTGGTGCCTGTGACATCACAAGAGCAGGGCTGATGTGCTCTGGTGCCTGTGACATCACAAGCAGCAGTGCTGTGATGTGCTCTGGTGCTGTGACATCACAAGGTCAGGGATGTGATGTGCTCTGGTGCCTGTGACATCACAAGGAGCAGGGTGTGATGTGCTCTGGTCCTGTGACATCCAAGGAGCGGGCTGTGATGTGCTCTGGTGCCTGTGACATCGCAGGGCAGGTGTGATGTCTCTGTGCCTGTGACATCACAATGAGTCAGGGCTGTGATGTGCTCTGGTGCCTGTGACATCACAAGGCAGGGCTTGATGTGCTCTGGTGCCTGTGACATCACTATGGTGAGGCTGTGATGTGCTCTGGTCCTGTGATCATCAAATGGTCAGGGCTGTGATGTGTTCTGTGCCTGTGACATCACAAGGACGGGCTGTGATGTGCTCTGTGCCTGTGACATCACAATGGTCAGGGCTGTGATGTGCTCTGGTGCCTGTGACATCACAAGGGCAGGGCTGTGATGTGCTCTGTGCCTGTGACATCACAAGGTCAGGGCTGTGATGTCTCTGGTGCTGTGACATCACAAGAGTCAGGAGCTGTGATGTGCTCTGTGCCTGTGACATCACAAAGGGTGATGTGCCTGCCTGTGACATCACAATGGTAGCTTGTGTGCTCTGGTGCCTGTGACATCACATGGTCAGGCTGTGATGTGTTCTGATGCCTGTGACATCCAAGAATCAGGGCTTGATGTGCTCTGGTGCCTGTGACATCACAAGGGTCAGGGCTGTGATGTGCTCTGGTACCTGTGACATCACAAGGAGCAGGGCTGTGATGTGCTCTGGTCCTGTGACATCACAAGGCTGTATTGTGTGCCAGCGAGGGCTGTGATGTGCTCTGTGCCTGTGACATCACAAGAGTGAGTCTGATGTGTCTGGCCTGGACATCACAATGGTCAGGTGTGATCTGTGACATCACAAGGGCAGGGCTGTGATGTGCTCTCGTGCCTGTGACATCACAGGGTTAGGGCAGTGATGTGCTCTGGTATTTCTGACATCACAAGGGCGGGGCTGTGATGTGCTCTTGTGCCTGTGACATCACAAGAGCAGGGCTTTGATGTGCTCTGGTGCCTGTGACATCACAAAGGGGCCAGAGATGTTATGTGCTCTGGTGCCTGTGACATCACGAGAGTCCGGACTGTTATGTGCTCTGGTACCTGTGACATCACAAGGATCACGGCTGTGATGTGCTCTAGTGCCGGTGACATCACAAAGCGCGGGGCTGTGATGTGTTCTGGTGCTTGTGACATCACAAGGAGCGGGGCTGTGATGTGCTCTTGTGCCTGTGACACCACAAGGACCGGAGCTGTAATGTGTTCCGGTTCCTGTGACATCACAATTGTCAGAGGTATGATGTGCTGTGGTACCTGTGACATCACAAGGAGAAGGGGTGTGACATGCTCTGGTACTGTGACATCACAAGGAGCGCGGCTGTCATGTGCTCTGGTGCCTGTGACATCACAATGGTCAGAGATGTGATGTGCTCTGGTGCCTGTGACATCACAAGGGTCCGGGCTGTGATGTGCTCTGCTGCCTGTGACATCACTAGGATCACGACTGTGATGTGCTCTGGTGCCTGTGACATCACAAGGAGCAGGGCTGTGGTGTGCTCTGGTATCTGTGATATCACAAGGAGCAGGGTTGTGATGTGCACTGGTGGTTTGACATCACAATGGTCAGGGGTGTGATGTGCTCTGGTATCTGTGACATCACAAGGAGCAGGGCTGTGATGTGCTCTGGTGCCTGTGACATCATAATGGTCAGAGATGTGAACTGCTCTGGTGCCTGTGACATCACAAGGGTCAGGGCGATGATGTGCTCTGGTGCCTGTGACATCACAAGGAGCAGGGCTGTGATGTGCTCTGGTGCCTGTGACATCAAAAGGAGCAGGGCTGTGATGTGCTCTGGTGACCTGTGACATCACAAGGAGCGGGGCTGTGATGTGCTCTGGTGCCTGTGACATCACATGGAGCGGGGCTGTGATGTCCTCTGGTGCCTGTAACATCACAAGGGTCAGGGCTGTGATGCGCTCTAGTGCCTGTGACATCACAAGGAGCGGGGCTGTGATGGTCTCTCGTGCCTCTGACATCAGAATGGTCAGGGCTGTGATGTGTTCTGGTGCCTGTGACATCACAAGGAGCGGGGCTGTGATGTGCTCTAGTGCCTGTGACATTTCAAGGGTCAGGGTTGTGATGTGCTCTAGTGCCTATGACATCACAAGGAGCGGGGTGTGATGTGCTCTGCTGCCTGTGACATCACAAGGAGCAGGGCTGTGGTGTGTTCTGGTGCCTATGACATCACAATGGTCAGGGCAGTGATGTGCTCTTGTGCTGTGTCATCACAAGCAGCAGGGCTGTGATGTGCTCTGTTTCTGTGACATCACAAGGAGCAGGGCTGTGATTTGTTTGGGTGCCTGTGACATGACAAGGGTCAGGGTTGTGGTGTGCTCTTTTGCCTGTGACATCACAAGTGTGAGGGCTGTGATGTGCGCTGGTGCTGTGACATCACCAGGAGCAGGGCTCTAATGTACTCTTGTACCTCTGACATCACAAGGAGCAGGGCTGTGATGTGCACTGGTGCTTGTGACATCACAAGGAGCAGGGCTGTGATGTGCTCTGTTACTGGTGACATCACAAGGAGCAGGTCTGTGATGTGCTCTGGTGCCTGTGACATCAGAATGGTCAGGGCTGGGATGTGCTCTGGTGCCTGTGACATCACAAGGAGCAGGGATGTGATGTGATCTGGTGCCTGTGACATCACAAGGAGCGGGGCTGTGTTATGTTTTGGTGCCTCTTACATCACCAGCAGCAGGGCTGTGATGGTCTCTGGTGCCTGTGACATCACAATGGTCAGAGCTGTCATGTGCTCTGGTGCCTGTGACATCCCAAAGCGCAGGGCTGTGATGTGTTCTGTTGTCTGTGACATCACAAGGAGCAGGGCTGTGATGTGCTCTGGTGCCTGTGACATCACAAGGGTCAGGGTTGTGGTGTGCTCTGGTGCCTCTGACATCACAAGGAGCGGATCTGTGATGTGCTCTGGTGCTGTGACATCACAAGGGTTAGGGCAGTGATGTGCTCTGGTGTTTCTATCATCACAAGGAGCGGGGCTGTGATGTGCTCCTGTGCCTGAGACATCACAAGGGTCAGGGCTTTGATGTGCTCTTGTACCTCTGATATCACAATGGTCAGGGCTGTGATGTGTTCTTGTGCCTGTGACATCAAATGGAGCAAGGCTGTTTTTAGCTCTTCTACCTCTGATGTAAAAAGGGGCAGGGCTATGATGTGCTCTGGTGCCTGTGACATCACAAGGAGCGGAATGTGATGTGCTCTGTTGCCTGTGACATCACAAGGAGCGGGGCTTTGATGTGCTGTGGCACCAGTGACATCACAAGGGTCAGGGCTGTAATATGTTCTGGTACTTGTGACATCACAAGGAGAAGGGGTGTGACGTCGCCTGGTACTGTGACATCACAAGGAGCGGGGCTGTGATGTGCTCTTGTGCCTGTGACATCACAAGGGTCAGGGCTTTGATGTGCTCTGGTGCCTGTGACATCACAATGGTCAGAGATGTTATGTGCTCTGGTGCCTGTCACATCACAAGAGTCCGGACTGTGATGTGCTCTGGTACCTGTGACATCACAAGGATCACGGCTGTGATGTGCTCTGGTGCCGGTGACATCACAAGGCGCGGGGCTGTGATGTGTTCTGGTGCCTGTGACATCACAAGGAGCAGGGCTGTGATGTGCTCTGGTGCCTGTGACATCGCAAGGACCAGGGCTGGGATGTGCTCTGGTATCTGTGACATCACAAGGAGCGGGGCTGTGATGTGCTCTGGTGCTGTGACATCATCAGGAACAGGGCTGTGATGTGCTCTGGTGCCTGTGACATCATAATGGTCAGGGCTGTGATGTGCTCTTGTACCTGTGACATCACAAGGGTCAGGGTTGTGATGTGCTCTGGTGCCTGTGACATCATAATGGTCAGGGCTGTGATGTGCTCTGGTACCTGTGACATCACAAGGGTCAGGGTTGTGATGTGCTCTGGTGCTTGTGACATCACAATGGTCAGGGCTGTGATGTTCTCTGGTGCCTGTGACATCACAAGGAGCGGGGCTGTGATTTGATTTCGAGCCTGTTACATTACCAGGAGCAGGGCTGTGATGGTCTCTGGTGCCTGTGACATCACAAGGAGCGGGGCTGTGATGTGCTCTGGTGCCTGTGACATCACAAGGGATGTGCTCTGGGTGCCTGTGACATCACAAGGGGCAGGGCTGTGGTGTGCTCTGGTGCCTGTGACATCACATGGGGCAGGGCTGTGATGAGCTCTTGTACCTCTGACATCACAATGGTAAGGGCTGTGATGTGTTCTGGTGCATGTGACATCAAAACAAACAAGGCTGTTATTAGCTCTTGTACCTCTGACGTAACAAGGGGCAGGGCTATGATGTGCTCTTGCGCCTGTGACATCACAAGGAGCGGGGCTGTGATGTGCTCTGTTTCCTGTGACATCACAATCGTCAGAGATGTGGTGTGCTCTTTGGTGCCTGTGACATCACATGGGGCAGGGCTGTAATGTGCTCTGGTGCCTGTGACATCACAAGGGTCGGGGCTGTGATGTGCTCTGGTGCCTGTGACATCACTAGGATCACGGCTGTGATGTGCTCTGGTGCCTGTGACATCAGAAGGCGCGGGGCTGTGATGTGCTCTGGTGCCTGTGACATCACAAGGAGCGGGGCTTTGATGTGCTCTGGTTCATGTGACATCACAAGGAAAAGGGCTGTGATGTGCTCTGGTGCCTGTGACATCACAATGGTCAGGGCTGTGATGTGCTCTGGTGCCTGTGACATCAGAATGGTCAGGGCTGTGATGTGCTGTGGCACCAGTGACATCAGAAGGAGTAGGGGTGTGATGTGCTCTGGTACCTGTGACATCACAATGATCAGGGCTGTGTTGTGTTCTAGTGCCTGTGACATCACAATGGTCAGAGATGTTATGTGCTCTGGTGCCTGTCACATCACAAGAGTCCGGAATGTGATGTGCTCTGGTACCTGTGACATCACAAGGATCACGGCTGTGATGTGCTCTGGTGCCGGTGACATCACAAGGAGCGGGGCTGTGATGTGTTCTGGTGCCTGTGACATCACAAGGAGCAGGGCTGTGATGTGCTCTGGTGCCTGTGACATCGCAAGGACCAGGGCTGGGATGTGCTCTGTATCTGTGACATCACAAAGGAGCGGGCTGTGATGTGCTCTGGGTGCCTGTGACATCAAAAGGAGCAAGGCTGTGATGTGCTCTGGTGCCTGTGACATCATAATGGTCAGGGCTGTGATGTGCTCTCGTACCTGTGACATCACAAGGGTCAGGGTTGTGATGTGCTCTGGTGCCTGTGACATCATAATGGTCAGGGCTGTGATGTGCTCTGGTACCTGTGACATCACAAGGAGCAGGGCTATGATGTGCTCTGGTACCAGTGACATCAAAAGGAGCGGGGCTGTGATGTGCTCTGTTGCCTGTGACATCACAAGGAGCAGGGCTGTGATGTGCTCTGGTACCTGTGACATCACAAGGAGCAGGGATGTGATGTGCTCTGGTGCCTGTGACATCACAAGCGGCAGGGTTGTGGTGTGCTCTGGTGCCTGTCACATCACAAGGTGCGGGGCTGTGATGTGCTCTGGTGCTGTGACATCACAAGGGTCGGGGCTGTGACATGCTCTGCTGCTTGTGACATCACAGTGGTCATGGCTGTGATGTTCTCTGGTACCTCTGACATCAGAAGTAGCGGGGCTGTGATGTGCTCTGGTGCCTGTGACATCGCAAGGGTGACTGGGGTTTGCCAATTTTAATATATTTAATTTCTTTTGGGGATCGAGTTTAGAGTAAAGACAAAGCAGGCTCAAAGCTTAAACAGGGAACTAGAAATTTATTAACAACACAAAACAATTCAGATTGAGATTTCTAGATTATTCCCTCCTCCCCTTTCCTCATACCAGCAACATACAGAAAAAAAAACTTCGGTCAGTTGTTCACTTAAATAATCATTTCAGTTTAATCAAGAGAGAGAAGCTCCTTCTTTTTGTTTAGGCTTAGAGGGTGTCTCACTCTCATAATCTGCACCCACCCGAAACTACAAATTATGATTTTTCCTCCCATTTTTACAGTCCTTCCAGAGCTGTATATGGGTTGCTGAAAAACACATGGGGTGTCATTTTAAAGGCAGGCTGCCAAAAACACAAAAGTCTCTTCATCTCTTTTCTATCAAATGTCTCTGTTCATATTCCAGTCCCAAAACAGAGAGAGCTTCATTTCCTGAAGCAAAAAATAAGTCTTCATCTCAAGCACCTAGCCTCCCAAGTATATTTCACAGTTTAAAGGAATTTTAGTAAAGTCATAGTCCCCTTAAGCCCACAAAAAAGGTTTTCAGCTACTTATCAGTGGCATCTCTTCAATCTCTTCCATCAGGAACTTTATCTTCATTTCACTGACTTCTGTAATTTTTCTTGCTTTATTCCTTTCATTCTGGGGAGCTCAGGAGATCTAGAGTCTTATCCAGGCACTTAAAGTTAAACTTGTATCCAGAAAGTGAAGTAGCCATGCTGAAGCCACGCTGGAAAAACGTGGCCACCAGGGGACCAGGTGGAGATGGCTGGACCTCCCTCTGCTGCGTGCTCAGCTGGGGTCTGTATCCAGACAGTGAAGAAGCTACGTGGCCATCTGGGGGCCACTTCTCAGAACGCTTGGCCATGCCAGATGGAGCAGGAAAACCGAGCCGAGCCGTGCCGCTGGGGCCGGGCCGGGCCGGGCCGAGCCGAGCCGAGCCCGCTGGGGCTGTGCGGGGCTGGGGGCCGAGCCGAGCCGAGCCGGGCGGGCCGGGCCGGGCCGGCCGGGCTGGAGGGCTCCCCCACGAGTCCGGCCGCTCCGGGGCATTCCCGAGTCCAGGCTGTCCTCGCCCGTGCCGGGCCGGGGCCGGGTCAGAGCCGAGTCCACCCCGGGCCTTCCCGGGCCGGGAGTAATCCCGGGCTGGGCCCTTCCTCCCTCCCGGGCTCAGCCTGGGCCGGGCCCCATGCTGGGACCCGAGCCCCTGCCAGCTCTCTCTCTCCTCCCCACTGAAAACAAAAGACCCAAAACTAACTTCTTTCCTGTGAGTCGTAAAAGTGAAACAGCGTTCTAATTGGTTTCCTGGGCTGTCAATCACCAACCCAGGTCTCTGATTGGTCCCCGCAGCCTCAGGAGGCTCCTAGAGGAGACCCTGATCTCTTTGTCTCAGCAGCATGTGCTTTCCATGTGGCCTCTATGGGGGATGGGCTACCACCCCCTCCTTTCCATGTGTCCCCGGCACAACAAGGAAAAGGGCTGTGATGTGCTCTGGTGCCTGTGACATCACAATGGTCAGGGCTGTGATATACTCTGGTGCCTGTGACATCACAAGGAGCGGGGCTGTGATGTGCTCTGGTGCCTGTGACATCACAAGGAGCAGGGCTATGATGTGCTCTGGTGCCTGTGACAGCACAATGGTCAGAACTGTGATGTCCTCTGGTGCCTGTGACATCACAGTGGTCAGGGCTCTGATATGCTCTGGTGTCTGTGACATCACAAGGAGCAGGGCTGTGATGTGCTCTGGTACCTGTGACACCCCAAGGGTCAGAGCTGTGATGTGCTCTGGTGCCTGTGACATCACAATGAGCAGGGCTGTGATATGCTCTGGTGCCTGTGACATCACAAGGTTCAGGGCTATGATGTGCTCTGGTGCCTGTGACATCACAAGGGTCAGGGCTGTGATGTGTTGTGGTGCCTGTGACATCCCATGGGTCAGGGCTGTGATGTGCTCTGGGGCTTTGACATCACAATGGTCAGGGTTGTGATGTGCTCTGGTGCCTATGACATCACAAGATTCAGGGCTGTGATGTGCTCCGGTGCCTGTGACATCACAAGGAGCGGGGCTGTGATGTGCTCTGGTGCCTGTGACATCACAAGGATCGGGGCTGTGATGTGCTCTGGTGCCTGTGACATCACAAGGGTCAGGGCTGTGATGTTCTCTGGTGCCTGTGACCTCACAAGGGTTAGGGCTGTGATGTGCTCTGTTGCCTGTGACATCTCAAGGAGGAGGGCTGTGGTGTGCTCTGGTGCTGTGACATCACAAGGAGCTGGGCTGTGATGTGCTCTGGTGCCTGTGACATCACAATGGTCTGGGCTGTGAAGTGCTCTGGTGCTGTGATATCACAATGGTCAGGGGTGTGATGTGTTCTGGTGCTGTGATATCACAATTCTCAGGGTTGTGATGTGCTCTGGTGCTGCGACATCATCAGGAGCAGGGCTGTGATGTGCTCTGGTGCCTGTGACATCAAAAGAGTAGGGCTGTGATGTGCTCTAGTGCCTGTGACATCACTATGGTCAGGGGTGTGATGTGCTCTGGTACCTGTGACATCACAAGTGTCACGGTGTGACTGGGGTTTGCCAATTTTAATATATTTAATTTCTTTTGGGGATCGAGTTTAGGAGTAAAGACAAAGCAGGCTCAAAGCTTAAACAGGGAACTAGAAATTTATTAACAACACAAAACAATTCAGATTGAGATTTCTAGATTATTCCCTCCTCCCCCTTTCCTCATACCAGCAACATACAGAAAAAAAAAACTTCGGTCAGTTGTTCACTTAAATAATCATTTCAGTTTAATCAAGAGAGAGAAGCTCCTTCTTTTTGTTTAGGCTTAGAGGGTGTCTCACTCTCATAATCTGCACCCACCCGGAAACTACAAATTATGATTTTTTCCTCCCATTTTTACAGTCCTTCCAGAGCTGTATATGGGTTGCTGAAAAACACATGGGGTGTCATTTTAAAGGCAGGCTGCCAAAAACACAAAAGTCTCTTCATCTCTTTCTCTATCAAATGTCTCTGTTCATATTCCAGTCCCAAAACAGAGAGAGCTTCATTTCCCTGAAGCAAAAAAATAAGTCTTCATCTCAAGCACCTAGCCTCCCCAAGTATATTTCACAGTTTAAAGGAATTTTAGTAAAGTCATAGTCCCCTTAAGCCCACAAAAAAAAGGTTTTCAGCTACTTATCAGTGGCATCTCTTCAATCTCTTCCATCAGGAACTTTATCTTCATTTCACTGACTTCTGTAATTTTTCTTGCTTTATTCCTTTCATTCTGGGGAGCTCAGGAGATCTAGAGTCTTATCCAGGCACTTAAAGTTAAACTTGTATCCAGAAAGTGAAGTAGCCATGCTGAAGCCACGCTGGAAAAAACGTGGCCACCAGGGGACCAGGTGGAGATGGCTGGACCTCCCTCTGCTGCGTGCTCAGCTGGGGTCTGTATCCAGACAGTGAAGAAGCTACGTGGCCATCTGGGGGGCCACTTCTCAGAACGCTTGGCCATGCCAGATGGAGCAGGAAAACCGAGCCGAGCCGTGCCGCGGGGCGGGCCGGGCCGGGCCGAGCCGAGCCGAGCCCCGCCGGGGCTGTGCGGGGCTGGGGGCCGAGCCGAGCCGAGCCGGGCCGGGCCGGGCCGGGCCGGGCTGGGCCCGGGCTCCCCCAGGAGTCCGAAGCCGCTCCGGGGCATTCCCGAGTCCAGGCTGTCCTCGCCCCGTGCCGGGGCCGGGGCCGTGGTCAGAGCCGAGTCCACTCCGGGGCCTTCCCGGGCCGGGAGTAATCCCGGGGCTGGGCCCTTCCTCCCTCCCGGGGCTCAGCCTGGGCCGGGCCCCATGCTGGGACCCGGAGCCCCTGCCAGCTCCTCTCTCCTCCCCCACCGAAAACAAAAGACCCAAACCTAACTTCTTTCCTGTGAGTCGTAAAAGTGAAACAGCGTTCTAATTGGTTTCCTGGGCTGTCAATCACCAACCCAGGTCTCTGATTGGTCCCCGCAGCCTCAGGGGAGGCTCCTAGAGGAGACCCCTGATCTCTTTGTCTCAGCAGCATGTGCTTTCCATGTGGCCTCTATGGGGGATGGGCTACCACCCCCTCCTTTCCATGTGTCCCCGGCACAACAAGGAAAAGGGCTGTGATGTGCTCTGGTGCCTGTGACATCACAATGGTCAGGGCTGTGATATACTCTGGTGCCTGTGACATCACAAGGAGCGGGGCTGTGATGTGCTCTGGTGCCTGTGACATCACAAGGAGCAGGGCTGTGATGTGCTCTGGTGCCTGTGACAGCACAATGGTCAGAACTGTGATGTCCTCTGGTGCCTGTGACATCACAGTGGTCAGGGCTCTGATATACTCTGGTGTCTGTGACATCACAAGGAGCAGGGCTGTGATGTGCTCTGGTACCTGTGACACCCCAAGGGTCAGAGCTGTGATGTGCTCTGGTGCCTGTGACATCACAATGAGCAGGGCTGTGATATGCTCTGGTGCCTGTGACATCACAAGGTTCAGGGCTATGATGTGCTCTGGTGCCTGTGACATCACAAGGGTCAGGGCTGTGATGTGTTGTGGTGCCTGTGACATCCCATGGGTCAGGGCTGTGATGTGCTCTGGGGCTTTGACATCACAATGGTCAGGGCTGTGATGTGCTCTGGTGCCTATGACATCACAAGATTCAGGGCTGTGATGTGCTCCGGTGCCTGTGACATCACAAGGAGCGGGGCTGTGATGTGCTCTGGTGCCTGTGACATCACAAGGATCAGGGCTGTGATGTGCTCTGGTGCCTGTGACATCACAAGGGTCAGGGCTGTGATGTTCTCTGGTGCCTGTGACCTCACAAGGGTTAGGGCTGTGATGTGCTCTGTTGCCTGTGACATCTCAAGGAGGAGGGCTGTGGTGTGCTCTGGTGCTGTGACATCACAAGGAGCTGGGCTGTGATGTGCGCTGGTGCCTGTGACATCACAATGGGCAGGGCTGTGATGTGTTCTGGTGCTGTGACATCACAAGGAGCGGGACTGTGATGTGCTCTGGTACCTGTGACATCCCATGGCGCGGGGCTGGCTGTGATGTGTTCGGTGCCTGTGCCGCCCCCATGGCAATGTCACTGTGGGCCAGCTCTCAATGTCCCCAGCAGGTCACACTGTCCAATGCAGCCGTGCCAGCGGTCACTGCGCACTCGGGGCAGGCTGGGCTGGACGGGCGCCGAGGCAGAAACGCCGCCCCCAGGTCTGGGGTCTGCCCCTGCCTCTGGGCCCAGCCCTGGTGGGAGCGCCTTGGGCAGGGCATGGGGCTGCTGCTGGGCCAGGGGGACATGCCTTGCCCCCTGACAGCTGCCTGGGCCCCTCTCATGCCTGTCCCACATCCCTGGGGCTCCTGTCCCTGCTGCTCCCCAACACCTTTACTCCCCCCATGAACGCCCCACTCAAGCTCTTCACAGTGACCTCTGGAAAGAAAGGAAGAATGAGAGAAAGGAAGTGTTGTCAGTTGATCCTGGCTGGATGCCAGGCACCCACCAAAGCTGCTCTCTCGCTCCCTTCCAGAGATGGATAGGAGAGAGAAAATAGAATGAAGGCTTCATGGGCTGAGGTAAGGACTGGGACAGATCATTCAGCAAATGCCATCATGGGTAAAACAGGTTCAAAATTATAGATATTAATTGAATTTATTGATATCAAAATCAGAGCAGGATAGTGAGAAGTAAAATAAACCTTTAAAAACACTTTCTGCCCATCCCTCCCTCCTTTCCAGCTCTATCTCCTGCCCCAGTGGGTGCAGGGATATAGGGAATGCGGGTTCTTCTCAGTTCATCACGTGTTGTTTCTCCTGCTGGTCGGGGAGAGGAGTCGTTCCCCTGCTGCACCAATGGGTCCCTCCTGGAGATGCTTCTCCATGAACTTCTCCAAGGTGGGTCCATCTCACAGACAGCAGTTCTTCACAAACTGCTGCAATGTGGGCCCACTTGCATGGGCTCACAAGTCCTGCCAGGACCCTGCTCCAGCGTGGGCTCCTCTCTCCATGGGTTTGCAGGTCCTCTGCACCTTCCCTCTGGCACAAAAATGAATCTCCTTCCCTCCTTCTGTCTTTCTTCCTTTTTCTTTTTCCTTCCTCTCCTTGTCCTTCCTCCCCCAGAAAACGAGCTGAGAACAGCAACCAGGAAGGAAAAATCTCCACTGCAGAACCTCATGGAATAGGCTGCTTTGAGCAGCTCCACTGCACAGGAATTCAGTGGGGAGGAAAAGCCCAGAGATCCTGCATGAGGAGGGGCTCCAAACCCAGCCCACGCAGCCCTGAGGAGGAAAGATCCACTCCTGACTGGGAAGGCAGTTGGAGATCCAGATGCAGCTCAGAGCTGGTGGTCCCTGAGCAGCTTCATGGCAAGGAGAAACCCTACAAGTTCTTGGAATGTGGGAAGAACTTCAGCCAGTGCTCCAGCCTTCTCACCCACCTTTGGGTGCACCTGGATGTGATCCCCTTTGCTGGCAGCACCTTCAGGCACAGCTGAGGACTGGGGGGTCCTCCCCCCGCTTCATTTTCTCTCACCGATTCAAATCATCCCCTCTCATTCAAATCCCTTCCATTCAAGTTTTCTCCCCCCACATTAAGTTTCTTTGCCCCAATTAAACTTTTCTCCCCAATTAGGCTCTGAGCCCCCTCCCCATCCCCAGCTCCTCCAGGCAGGACCTGGCCAGGACCTTCTGGAAAGAGAAGTGGAAAGAGTTAAAAAATTCATCATTATTTCCTTGGTTTCTGGAGGATTTTCCTGTGGCTTTCCTGCAGAAAGCCCTTCCTTTCCAGGTGATGGCTGAGGGGGCTCCACCCCTTTCCAATCCCTTTTTCCAGCTCTTTTCTACATGGACCCAAACCTGTGGATTTTGGGGGGCAGGAGGGGTCACTCTGCTTGGGGATGGGGGCTCAGAAGTGCCCGAGGGAGGCCCCAAGGCCCCTTGGAGCATTTGGAATCTCCAACTCTCAGCCAGCGCTGTCTGTGGGATTCAATCCCCCCTGCAGGGTTTTCCCCCAGACTGGGTTTATTTCCAGAGAGGTTTTTGGTTTCCCTTCCAGCCAGGGCCTGATGGCACCAGAGCGGCCGTGGGTGCTGGGGAGGAAAGGCTGTGGGATGGGACCTCCCGACAAACCTCTGGGAGGGGAAAAAGGGCTGGGGTGATACAGAGAATTAATATGGGATTATAGAAAAACAAAAAGGAAAATATGTGTGATGTCTAGAATAAAATTTAAAATAAGAATGAAAAAAAAAAAAAAAAAGCAATGGCAGAGCTACTTCTCCTGAGCCTTTGGGTTTTTTGTCAAATTTCCAAGCTAAGTCTGAGCCAGAAACCAGTAAGTGGGACAGACATTGCTGCTGAAGGGCTTCATATTGCCAAAACTAAAATGTTGAGTATGTAGGAATATCAAGAAACACCTTGACTCCCATTGTCATGCTGGATTCCCTCGTTTGAAGCTGAAAGCGGAGCTCCACTTGTGACTCTGCTTTGTAACGAGCAATGTAAAATTCAACTCAGTTCCCAGTTCCCTCCCTCCTCTGCCCAGGGGTGCAGGGAGAAGGGATGGGGGTTACGGTCAGTTCGTGCTGCTGCTTCCACCTCAGGGACAGGAATCCTTGCCCTGCTCCAGGCCGTGGGGTCCCTTCCATGGGGTCAGTCTGTCCCCTGTCCAGCGGGGTCCCTCCCCACCCGTGCGGTCACTCCTCGGCCCGGCCCTGAGGCGCGGGGCAGTCGCGGGGCAGCCGCGCTCCAGCCCCGTCAGCGCAGCGCCGGTTCGTGCTGGGCAGGAGCGGCAGAAGGAGCCGGGCAGCGGCGGGGGCTCAATCCCGTCAGGAGGAAGAAGAGGAAGAAGATGGAGGGGCTGGGGCCGCCTGCGGTGTCCGATCCCTGGGGAGTAGCGGGGAGGCCTCGGGGAGCGGCGGCGGGCGGGGCCCTGTTGGAGCCCCCCCGAGGGATTTGTGCTGTCCTGGGTCCCTGAAGGACTCGCTCCACGAGACGGGCGAGGTGGGAATGAAAGGAGACACTAAAATGTGAACAAGAGATTGAAATGCAATCGAAGAGCCACACAAAGGGCGTCTCCTCTGCTCCCATCTGAAGGAGCTGCACCGAAACACGTGTGGGTGGTAAACAGAGTAAAATAGAATAAAAAGCTCCACTGGGGTTCCCTAGCACCCGGTGTCACTGAAGAGCCGCATCGCGGGATGGGCAAGGTCGGGTGTGGCCAGAAGGGCAGCGCCAGGGCAGGTGGGAAGTGTGAATGGAATTAAACATAGAGAATAGCATAAAATACAAGAAAAGAGGCACACGGAGGATTTCCCCTGTCCATGTCCGGTGGAAGAGCTGCACTGAGAGCAGCAAGAAGCAGCGGCGGTAGAGAACAGAAGGAAAAATTTAAAAAAACCCCGCACCAGCAGCAGCCGCTCCCTGACACTAAAAGAGCCACCCTGAGGGTTTGTCGGGGCAGCACTGGGGTGTCTCGGCCGCTCCGTGTCACTGAAGGAGCCGCAGCGAGGGGCGGGCAGGGCACGGCCCGGATCGAGCCCCTCGAGCTGCGAGACGAGCGGTGACTCTGTGGGATCGCGGCGGGGCCGAGCGGTGGCAGCAGCCGGAGCCGGGGAAGCGGCTTTGAGTGGCTGAGATGAGCTGGGTGTTCCCAACGAGCTACACTCAGCCCTCGGGCACCGCGCTGGGACCACTGCAAAATTTTCAGCCCCAGCCGCACGCAAGGCCCGGTCCCCGCGGGTCCTGCTGCCACCACTTCAGTCCCTTGGAGCTCGGAAGTGATGGAGGACACACAACTGACACCAGAAATAATTTGAAGTGGTAGCACTTTATTATTCCCCAGTGCAACCTTTTATACCCTTTTCCCGTATACATAATACCTGTTTGCCCTTTTACTCTTTTGTGGTTGGTCAGTACAAATCAGAATTCCATGCTCCTTTTCCTTTAGTGATGTTCACCTCTCTTACACAGCTGCATCCTATGAGGGATGAGGCTTGGCTGCAGCCCCATTCCTAATTTCTCACAATCTGTTCTACTACATAGAAACCCCTGAATATGGACCCCAGGCACTAAAAAACCTTCCTTTCCCGTGCACAGCGAGGGCTGCGGGGGTTCCTTATGAACTCCCCTCCCATCAGTCCCTCCTGGGCAGTGCCGGGCATTAACGCAGCTGCTGGGGCTGTCCCGGCACCGGCTGCTGCCACAGGGCACGCGCTTGTCACACTTGGGTATTAAACATGACAAATTTGGGGAGAGGCACAGCCCTAGAAACCAGGACTTAGCCCTCGGGAGCTTGGAGCTGCACGAGGGGGATAAAGGATCCCCTGCACACACCGATTCCCCCGGCAGCAGCTCTGCCCTGCCAAGAACGGGGCTGTGTTTGGGAGAGGCAGGATGGCTGGGATGGCGTCTGTCATGAGACAGCCACACATTAGGATGAAGAGCTTGGGGAGATCCAGTTACTGAGGAGGGTTTGGAGCACCTTGCAATCCTGAGGGATGAGTTACTGGGAGGGGGAAGTCACCTGGCTCTTGTCGAGTTATTCATGGCTCTGGGTCTTCAAAGAGACAAGAGCAGTTGTTGGTTGCTGTGAAATTGTTTATTGCAGAAGTACATCAGTCTCAAAGACAAAGAGTTCAGAATATTAAAGTCCAGGCTAAAGGCTTTTGGCACAGAGTCCCAGATAGAAGAGCAGCAGCAGCAGCAGCCTGGCATTTCTTTTTCTTCCAGGTGGTGATTAAGATGGTCTCTCACCCCAATGCAGGGGTCTTTATCTGTAAACCATCCAATGAGCTAAAAACATGAACCTAAAACATTCCTTCTAAACCTACTAGAATCTTAGTTCTACAGTATGAAAGTAGGGTCATAATTTACACATATAGTTCTATCTACTCCTGTGAATGGTTTTATTTGTTCTATATAGTAAAATGCAAGCAATATTCTTACTATGTTTTCATTATGTCTGTGTACTGGTTTGAAAGCAAAAGCAGTGAGACTGCACGCCAGAAATACAATTTAATAGGAAAAAGAAAAAAACAAGTAAAATACATGAAATAGTACAAATGAAAACTACTGTCAGAGTCAGAATACAGCCTGACACCCTGCTAGTTAGGGTGGTGGTAGCAGTCCAGAGGAAGTGGTCTTGTTGAAGTAGTGATCCTGTAGAAAGGTCTGGTAGCTCTTGTCCTCTGGAAACCAGTGGGTAAGGGCTGCCTTGGTGTTCCAAATCTTAATTTTGATCTTGGTAAGAAATACCTGGCTCCTCCCCCTGAGTGGAACATCTCACAACGAGAAGATGTAATTTTATCAGTCATGCAGTGGAACTCAATAGCCCATTAACAGAAGATTTCTACATGGAGGGAGAATGGGTTGTGGAAAAGATAAAGAACACTGCCCCACCTGGTTTTTAACAGATGGCCCAGTAGCAGAGGATATCTCCCCAGAGATGAGGAACACTGCCCCATTTGGTTTCCACAGTTCAGGAAGATGGTGATAGAATACAAACTTCCGGGCACATCTTTACATTGTAACCTAGAGCAGTCTGGGGCTAAGTTTCTGAACTTCTAACTAGATTTTAGGGGTTTTAACTCTCTTAAGGCACTTATAGTATATTCTTACTTAAAACTAAAACTTCTGCATATCTATGTGACTTAATAATATTCCTACTTACTTAGCACTAAAACTTACACTTCTACTTCATGTCTGTGTGGCTTAATATATTTTAATTTCTCTAAAGGCTTTAAGTCAATCCCTGCATTCTACTCTCTCTCTGAGGGACTCAAAAAGGCTTCTATTTTACACACTACAACAGGTTCTGACACTGGCATGGGGCCCCACAGGGAAGGACATGGGGAGCCCATATTAGGGAAGATCCTGCTTCTTTCTGCCGGTTTTAGAGGGTCATAAATGGCTTTGGGGGTTTCCCAGTCAGTTTATGGGCAGAGGTGACCCCTTCTTTGGCAGAATCCTGATGCTTTCCACCAGTTTCAGGGGTTTTAAGTGGCTTCTGGTGAACTCACTTCCATGGGCTCTGATGCCCCCCACCCACTCTTCCAACTGGTCCAGACTGGAGCTCCCAGCACTGCACAGGGTGCGGCAGCAGGGACCCCCCCAAGGCTGCTTTGGGGCTGGAGGCACCGCCCGGCCCTGGGGATGGGGCGTGTTGGGGGAGCTGGGGCCGTACTGGTGGCACTGGTGGTGCTGGGAGCTCACCTGTCTGGGGACCAGAGGGACTCAGGTGAACGTGTGTGCTCCCACAGGGACCCCCAGCCCAGTGTCACTCTGTTCCTGAACAGCTGCTTGCAGTATTCCCAATAAAGCCTCCCAGTTCACCCGGTCCTGTTCATTGGGGGCCAGTGGGGAAGGAGCTGGAGGGACCTGGAGGGAGGAGCCATGACTGGGGGGGCAGAATGGGCCCCGGCCTGGATCAGGAATGGGCACCCCCATGAAAAGTTGTGTTCCCCCATTCTCACCCGCTCTGCAGGGCCTTGGGAGGAACCTGAACCCGAACACAGCACCGTGCCAATCTCAAAAGTGCTGGGACCTCCCTAAGCTACCAGGGAAATTTGGGGAGGGGGGCACGGGGGGGGGCCCGGGCTGGGCAAGAGTCCAGCACTGCCCCAGCTCGACCTGCCCCAGCTCCATCCCAGCTCCTCCCACAGGATGCAATGGTGTTGCAATGGGAAAATGGGGAGGCCGAGGGTGGGCACTGGGCCCAGGGGGAGCAGGAGAAGGGATGGAGGAGGAGGAGGGCAAAGGAAGGAGCGGGAGAAGAATCAGAAAGAATAGGAAGAAGAGGCAGGACTAGAAAAGAGGAGAAGTGGGACCCTTACCAATGCAATTTGGAAATCCCAGCCCCCTCCTCTACTCTTTGGGGGTCCCAGATCCTCTTTTCCCATGTTCTTCCACCTCTTCCCACTGCCCCCCAATCCACCACCCCCATCCCACATGCTTGGTTTTGGGGGTTCCAGATCCCTCCTCCTTAGTCTGGAGGTCCCATACTCCCTATCTCACAATTCAGGCACCTCATTGCCACTTTTTCCTGGCAGGAATCCCTGATTTCTGGGGTTTTTGGGATGTAGTTTAGGAAAAGGGGACAGCTCTGCCTGGCTTTCCCCTCCCTGTTGTGGCCTCTCAGCTGCCCCTGACACCCTGGGGGTGCTGGGATTTCCCTCCTGGGGACAAGGACGTTCATTCCCTTCCAGGAGCCCAATGCCCAGCTGGGGCTCCAGGGCAGAGGGTCCTTGAGCAGCTGCCCCAGAACCTCCGCCAGGGTCTCCCAGCGCAGCCGGAGCCGCTCGGCCTGGGGTCCCCAAAGCCCTCAGCAAGCCCCAAGTGCCTCCCAGGAACCCTCAACTCCCTCAAACCCAGCATCCCCCACAGCCCCTGCAAGTTCCCCCCATGGCACCGGCCGTGGCCATGTTCCCCACGTGTCACTGGCCATGTCCCACCATGTCCTCACCCATGGCTGTGTCCCCACCATGTTTCCATCCCTGTCATTGTCCCCCACATCTCCATTCATGCCCATGTCCCCCATGTCCCCACAAATGCCCACGTCCTTGTCCATGTCCATTTGTTCCCAAGTCACTCTCTGTGTCTGTGTCCCGCCATGTCTCTGTCCCCCCATGCCCCCACCCATGTCTCACTTCAGTGTCTTTATTTTTACCCCAGTGTTGGATATTTTAGAGGAATGAAGCTAAATGAAAAGAAAATTAAGGCCAAAAGAAAAGGATTTCTGTGCCTGTGCCAGCTGTCCATGTGCTTGCGACGGAAGAACTTTGCTGGAGGGGTCCACCCCACTGTCTCCAAAATCTTGGTCTTTGCCCCAATCCATCACCACTTGCCTATGAAAGACACCATTTAGTAAAACACCATTTAGTAAAGAATGTAAGTAAGACACCATTTAGTAAAATCAAAAAGTGAGAAAACTGAGGCTGGAAAGGACCTCTAAGACCATTCAGTATTCCTGGATGCCACCAGAAGACAGGATTGAATGCAGAAGATTTTCTGGCTTTGAAAGTGAACAAATCCGCTCTCCCCAAGGAATTCCCAATGTCGATTTGCATCCCAATGGATGCTCCTGCCCCTGTGTTCATCCAGGTGCCCACAGGGAGACAGGATGATGCAGAGCTACCACAGCCAGCTGTCTTCCAAACATGGATCAGCAGGACCACGGATCAGCAGGGCTCTGCCCAACGGGGGTCACTGGGGATCATCCAACACCGACCCTCCCATGGGGGATGGAGCTGGAGCAGAGCACGAAGCTCTTCCCACACTCGGGGCACTCACAGGGCTTCCCTTAGTGGAGACTCCGTTGGTGTCGGGTCAAGTGAGAGCTGTCTGAGAAGCTCTTCCCACACTCAGGACACTCGTAGGGCCTCTCCCCAGTGTGGATGCGCCGGTGGACAGTGAGGGTGGAGTTGTGCTTGAATCCCTTCCCACAGTCGTGGCAGCGGAAGGGCCTCTCCTCTGTGTGAATCCGCTCATGTTTGAGGAGATTGGAGGTGGTCTGAAATCTCTTCCCACACACAGGACACTTGTAGGGCCTCTCCCCAGTGTGGATGCGCTGGTGGAATCTCAGGGTGGACATCCACCTAAAGCTCTGCCTACATTCCAAGCAGGTGTAGGGCTGTTCTCCAGTGTGGATCACCTGGTGTCGCATCAAATCAGATATCGCCCTGAAACTCTTCCCACATTTCCCACACTCATAGGGCTTTTCACCAGTGTGGATCCTCTGGTGCTTGATCAGAGCGGAACTGTCTCTGAATCCCTTCCCACATTGCTCACACTCGTAGGGTTTTTCACCAGTGTGGACCCTCTGGTGCTGGATCAGATGGGAGCTCCGGCTGAAACCCTTTCCACATTCCCCACACTCATAGGGCTTTTCACCAGTGTGGATCCTCTGGTGCCGGATCAGGCCGGACCTGTGGCTGAAACCGTTCCCACATTCCAAGCACTTGTAGGGCTTCTCCCCTCCATGAGGCTTCTCCACCAGCTCTGAGCTCTGCCTGGATCTCTGGCCGCCTTCCCGGCTCAGGGAGGGTCTTTCCTTCTCGCAGCTCCCTGGGCTGGGTTTGGAGCCCCCCCTTCTGAGGGATCTCTGGGGCTTTTCCTCCTGCTCCATCTGTGAACACCTAGGGAATGGAAAATTCTGGTATAGGAAAACAACAAGAGGAAAGCGACTTGGCCTGGGGGTTTGTCCCTGCCCAAGTGCACATCAGGAAATCATTGGCAATCTTGTGTATGTAAGAGCCTCCAAAACACCAAGATTCAAACCAAAAATTCTCCAAACCTCAAGCACAGAAGAAAATGTCCCCAAACAGGCAGATCAAAAATATAGTCAGACCCTGCAAAAAAACAAACCACCAATATTTACCCCAAAAAAGCTCAGAAACAACCACATTCACCCCAGTGAAAATCATGGACCCCCCTCCCTGGCCAGCGGCTGCATGTGGGAGGGAAACACTTCTGGGGCTGGGGGGGAGGCTGCATATACAGGGAGGGGTGGAATCTTGTGCTGCTTCATGCTTCTCCTCCTCCTGTGTCCCTGCTCTTCCTCACTTTCCTCTTCCTCCTAATATTCCTCCTTCTCTTATATAATCCCACCTTATCCTTCCAGGTGCAGCATTTGACCATTTTGTTCTCCAACCCTGCTTCCCCTTCCCTTCTGCTGTCCCCAGGCCCAGCACCCCCTGCCGGCTCCCTCTTCCCCCCAAACCCACAGCATCCCAGCGCAGGGGCAGGGATGGAGCTGGGGCAGCTCGGGCTGGGGCAGCGCTGGGCTCTCGGCCGCTCCCGCCCGCACTCGGTCCCCACTGCAGCCGCTCCCGCCACGGCAGCGTGGGGGGGGCCCGGCCTTGGCAACTGCAGAGACCCCATGGCAAATGGCCCATGGCCTCTACCCCTTCTTCTGTCAATGAAATTACTTTTACAAAATGCTTCTTTCTTCTCTGTGCACAGAATCCTCAGGGGATGTGAAGTTTTCCACACACCCTGGGGCTCAGCCGGAATTCCTTCCCCCGTCCGGGGCGGGGGCAGCGAGTGGAGCTGAAGGTGCCTCACCCAGTTTGGGTGATTGGCTCCCTTGGGGGGCGGTGGCACAGGGCATGGATTGGGGACCCGAGAGTGACCAGGAGACAGACGAGGGACACATCAGGGGGGCTGGGAAGAGTCGGCAGCCAGAGAGCTCTGAAAATCTCATCAGTGAGTGCAGTGGGATCTTCGGGGACTAAACATGGCAGGGCACCCATGGAGGGGAGAAAGGGAAAGCCAGGAAGGGCTCCCAGCAAAAGGGATGATGATCCCAAAATATCTCTGAAGGGTCCCTTGGGAGCATGTTGAGGGAGTTTGCACATTCTCCCAGAGGTAATCAAGGACATGGACACCCAGAGGGGGCAATAAGGGAAATCCAGAAGGGATTTAGACAGCAGTATTCAGGGGATAAGTGGGAAAGATGAGCTGGTGTGTTTTATTCCAACAGCGTTAGAAGATGTGGGGGATGGGTTTGAAATGCAGGAGCTTTTATTTATTCCTAATTCTGATTGTAATTTACTGAGAAGGGATTTGATGGCTAATTTGGGAATACAAATTAATACTGTAAAGGTGATACAGAGTTGTGCCTTTATCTGGAAAATGTCTGCAAGGCCTATGCTGAAGTGAACACAGAAGTGTGGGCAGCTCCAGGAAAATAGGGAAAATTAGATATGGAACCTCTCCAAAGGACTTTGAAGCAACCAGGACAAGTGGTGTCTAAAAGCAATACCCTATTCCAAGGGAGGGAGAGAAGGGCTCACAGCCTCTTATTGAGTCCCTGCTAAAGGCAGGGCTTTTGGAGCCAGGGATCTCTCCCTAGAATGCTCCTATCCTGCCAGCCAAGAAATCAGATGGAATCGATAGAATGCTGCAGGACCTAAGAATAAGAAATGAGATTATTAAACCCAGGCACCCCACAGCCTCAGATCCTCACACCATCTTGAACCAGGTTCCCCCCTCACACTGACACCATT
Organism: Muscicapa striata striata; assembly: GCA_030060385.1. Taxonomy (NCBI): domain Eukaryota; kingdom Metazoa; phylum Chordata; class Aves; order Passeriformes; family Muscicapidae; genus Muscicapa; species Muscicapa striata. Next base: position 59,203 of record JAREIS010000603.1, read on the forward strand.
CAGTACTGGATGTCAAAGATGCTTTCTGGGGATGCCCACTCACACAGGATGCTAAACTGTATTTTGCCCTGGAGTGGGAACAAGAGGCAGAAGGGAAAATGGTAAAGAAATGGACGGTCCTTCTGCAGGGATGCACAGAAGCACCAGCCTTATTTGGGGCAAGCCTTGCAGTAAATATCACAAGAATTTACCCCACCCCAGGGATTGGGTTAATGCAGGATGTGGATGACTTGCTCCAATCAGGAGGAAAAGAAGTGGTAGAAGGAGCCTCTGTGAAATGGCTGAATGTTCAGGGTAAAAAGCATCTTTGAGCATTGGAAAAAAAAATACGAGCAAATGGTGGAGAAAAAGGGTAAATATTTTGGACATATTTTGACTGAATTTTGTGATGTATTGACCCAGAGAAGGACCAGGGAATCTCAGAAGTAACGTTACTCAGCACTAAAATGGAGCTGGGACAATTCTGAGGATTAACAGGGAAGTGCTGAACCTTGACTGAGGATTCTCTGTTCTAGCTAGAACACTGCATGACTTTTTAAACCCAAACAGCCTCAATATTGTGGTATACACACGAGAAACAGCACAACTTCAGAAAAATGAAATAAAACCAAATGGTTGCTGTCCCAGACATGGCACTTGCAGACTCAGAAAAGAAATTTGAACTGTAGATGTGTTATAGCACATATTATATTACTGGATTTGGTACATATTAAAATTAATCCTATATGTATAATGTTGGAAAACTTTGCTTTAAGAATACAGTTTCTTTTGGTTTTGCCATTAACAAGACTTAAAAATAGTAGTGTGATAAATACAGTTTTCTTGGATTATGACATGGTGATGTAAAAAGCTTTTGTTCATGTAACTAACTCAGAGAATGGTCAAATAGAAAAGATAATCAGGAAATTCTTCACACTATTGGATTATGGGACAGCAGACCCCCAGGGAAGGAAAAAATGTTGATTTACTGGTTGGGGGGGGGGGGGAGTGACTTTGAATAATGCATGAAGATCTATAAATATGCAACAGGTTAATGCATTTAAGGAAGAGTTTTCCGAGTTAGACTGTGCTCTTGGCTGTTATAACCTTTTGCTTTATTGATTGTCTCTTATTGTCTTTTATTGAATCTTTAAATATTAAAAATTTTTAAAATATGGATATTACACAGGGCCGTGCCAAAGGAATTATTGTGCTAAAGTGTTTAACCCAGTGGCCAGAGTGGCCTCGTTGTCTGCAGAATAGTGCAGCCACAGCTTTAATGGGACCTGAGGCCCAAAAACTGATGGCAGGAGGATCTCCTGTTGTTCAAGTCTGGCACCAAGTTAAAGCTTTGATAACCAAAAGAGCCTCTACATGGATGAGCAGTGCTCAGTTATTACAGAATGAACCCTGTTCAGCGGCACAGGAGGATTTAGAATTGAGGACAGGGGAAGGGTTTAACCCAGCCTCCTGTTTGAACAGCCTGCACAGGGGCTGGCAACAAACCCATGGCTGCATTCAAGGGACAGAGCTCCAGAGCCAGCACAGGAGAGACTGATGAGACATTCCCTGGCTGAGGGACAATATGTGTTCATGGATGGGTCTGCAAGGGCAGGAGAAGGGAAAAGAGTTCCAAGACACGCTCTGATTAAGGAAAGGGAATTAGAGCAAGCGCAGGTCACTGCCCGCATGGTCAGCTCAACCGGCGGAGCTGTGTGTGCTTGGGAGAGCCTGGCACTGAAATGCCCTGAGCAGGAAGGCTCAAATATCTGCTGGGGACAGCATGGCAGCTAACAGGGGGCAAAAGCAATTCTCACTTCTTCAGTAATCACTGATCTCTTATTAAGGTATTTATAAAACAAATAAATCCAAGAGAAGGGATTGTGGAAGCAACAGACTCAGATGAGGAACTCATTTTACAGGAAAGATCCTTCAGGGGGTTATGGCTGCTTTAGGAATACAAAGGGACGAACACAAGCCCTGGCAACCCTAGAGCTCAGGTCAGGTAAAAAGAATGAATGGGGAAATAAAGAAACTCCTTTGGAAGCTGGTGATAGAAACCAAGATGCCACGGGTACAGCTTTTGCCATTGGCTTTGGCAAGAATAAGAGCCAGACCCAGGGCAGATATTCAGTCATCTCCCTTGGAACTGGTGTTTGGAATTCCTTACCCTGGTAGTTCTTCACCTATTGGAGAATGATTCTACTTTTGCGTGGTCAGTAAAGTCTGGGCCAAGGATGTGACAATCAATTTTTAACTCCTAGGAGAAGTAGAAATAACTTGATTGCACTGGGAATTTTTTGCATATATTTCGGCGAGGCTCTTAGTGACGGCAAAATTTTTGTTTGGGTTCTTCGATATTCACCTTTAGGATGGATTTTGCAAAACTAGAAGGGATTTAAAGGTGATGCTTTAACCCATCAACAGGTAATACAATATTGTCCAAAAAAAAAAAAAAAAAAAAAAAAGCAGATTGTGAGCTTGCCACATGTGAGTCACCCAATGGCTGCTCTTGAACACAAGCTTAATTCCAGGCAGGCAGGAGAGGAGCTTTAGAAATGCAAATTAACAGTGCTGGACTAAAGTGTGGACAATGTACCAGGGTCTTCTTGCCTGTGGGAGGAATTGGGCTGATTCCCTCTGGCCCTCACCCCAAGCTCTGCCTGCTTGCACAGGTGGAATTTGCACAGCTAAAGGCAGAGCCCATAGTGAGGATATCTGACTGCAATAGAAATTGGTTAAGTTGCAAAGGGAAAAGGCAAACGGAGAATGTTGTGAAAACTTTTTAAAAAGTGTTGGGGGAATCATCTCTCTCCCCACTCCAACATGTGCTGTCACTGTCTAGGTTATATAGGGTGTATTAGAGCACTGGGGTGTTTTTGCTAGTCTAGAGAAATCAGTTGGGAGTCCAAACATTTGAGGATTTAATTAGAGAAAAGTGCTCAATTGATGCAGCCCTGGCTGGAGGGAGTGCTCAAAAATGGGGAAAAGATGAACAGAAACCAGAACAAACGCTAAAAATCCATGGACCAGCCTCTGGGAACATTAATGAATTCATATGAGGAGAAAGAAAATTCACCAATATTTTGAGTAGCATAACTAGATTAAAAACTAAATATTGTTATCATTATTACTATTATTATTAATACTCATACTATTATTATTGTTGTTGTAGTTGTTGTTATTATTATTATTACTGCTATTATTATTATGTACTAAAGAATATATTATCAGTCCTTGGAATAACAATTGACCACCTCCAGCTCCTGACCTTCCTGCTGACCAACCCTGGGAAAAAAAAAACCAAGACATTTCACCATGGGATGGGATCAGATTACCTATTAACAGAAGGAGGAAGAGTTTGTGGAAAATTAAATGACTCAAACTGCTGTTTGCAAAAAAATGATAATCGGAAAGTGGTACAACAGATACCAAAGGAAGTAAGAAAGTAGATCATGTACCAGTCCAAATGTAGAAAGGATGAGAACTGGGCACGTTTTTGTGGTTCCCTAGCTGACCATGGCTTAAACAAATGCTGTTCTTCCTCTGATGTGCTGCAGCAACACTCATCTTTTTCCCATGCTCGACACCTTGCTGAGTGCAGCTCATTCAGCAGCTGAGCAAGGGGATGCAGGTGGCAGCCAGGCCTGATCCAGAAACGGCTACAAAAGGACAGGCAGTGAGGGCACTGAGAATAATCCCAAACCAAAGAGGACTCAGGAAGAAAAAATTAGGGTCGATAACTGAATTAGCTTAGAGATAGGGCCTGGAACTTGTACACGAGAAAGCAATGGGAGAAATCTTCAGTTTCAGAAAATGTTACTAATTTAGAGGGACAGCTGCTCAGACAAAATCCTGCTCAATTCCTCAACTTCGAGAAAGAGAAACACTTAACCGAGGCGGGAACATCAGATGTCATACTAAAGGAGGGGTGCATATTAAGGGGGACATGCAGCAGGCGGATCGGAAAGTCTGAACATTCCAAGTACCTCAGCCAGTGGGGAAAGGGAGAAGGAGATGCAGACGGGAAAATGTAGATAAAAAGAAGACTGCGTTTTAGAGACCACACGGCAAATGCCGCATGGCGTCTCCCTTTGTTCATCAATAAAGTCACTTTTACAGGACTCCTCTGTCTCCTTTGGGCACACAAACCACTGGCAACGTGAATTTTCTCGCACAGCCCCGGGCACAGGGCAGCCACCTCTGTGCTACCCACAGGAACCAGGACGAGCCAGCGCTGCTCCGGCAGCGGCTCCTGCCCAGGCCCAGCGGGAAGGAGACCGCGGGCAGCCGCTCCCGCAGCGCCCTCGGCCCAGGGGAACACGGGCCGGGCACGGCACAACGAACCCGCCAGAGCCCCCTGCCGCCCCCTCCGCCCGCAGCGAGCCCCGAGCCCCCGCACAACCGAGCGCGGCTCCCACCTGCGCTGGGGCCGCCTCCGAGCTCCGCCGCCGCCTCACCGGGCTCCGGCCGCTGCCGCCTCCCCCGACCTTGTACAGACGGTGTCAAAATGGCGCCTTTGGCCCAGGGGCCGGGCTTGTCCCCGCTCTGCCCAATCAGCGCGCGAGATCGAGGAGTGACGGTAGAACCAGCCAATCGCAGCGAGGGGGGCCCCTCAGGCCGTTGGCGTTTCCAGGCTGGGGCAGGGCCCGGCCCGGGCTGAGGCCGAAGGAGCCGCTGCTGCCCTGAGCCGCCGGGAGCTCGGGGTGAGCGGGAGCTGAAGGCGCTGGGAGCTGGGGCTGAGGCCCAGATGGAGCAGGGACCCATCCAGTCCCGGCTGGAGCCCAGGCTGGAGCATGGGGTGCCTGAGAGATGCCCCGAGGGCGTGGAAGCCCCTTCAGGGCCATGGAAGTGGCTCCTGGCGGGACTTGTGAGGCCGTGGGGGATCCCCGCTGGAGCAGCCTGTTCCTGAGGGACTGTGTCCCGTGGGAGGGACCCCGGACTGGATCAGGACAAGGATTGCTGTCCCTGAGGGGGGCGGCTGTGGCATGACCTGACTGTCACACCCATCCCCTGTGCCTCTGGGTGGGGAGGGGGAGGGAATATGGGACAAAGTTAAGCCTTTAGAAGAAGAGAGAGATGGAGGAAAGATCTTTTCTTAAGATTTGGCTAACTTGTGTGATAATTGATAAAAGCTTCGTGTTAATGATAAAAGTGTTGGGCTTTGTATAAACCAGAATACTAAGGGCTGAAGTGAAGCACAGACACTAGATAGAGGAAAATACATTATTAAATCATTCTGTTTTAAATCCCCCGTTATGAATACTATGTTTTCTAAATAAGTTGCATCTACTACCAGTTTGCAAAATCAGACTTTCCAATGGTCTGATAGATTTTGCAAAATGAGACTGCCTGCCTTATCAAATGCTACCTATCTACAAAGACCAGACTTCCCAATTTTTTCCTGGTTTTATCTATGAAGACCAGATGGTTATCTATGAGGCTGACTCTCGCCCAGATGTTTATTCAACCACCACTGCTTACCTGGCAAAATTATGACAGCAAGAAAAAGATTGATTACAACGAGAGATCATACTATAGGAAGAGGCTGAAAACCTCTTTTAATGGAGCGTGGAGTGGGCGGTGACCCCCACGTTCCCAGTGCTGCTTGCTCTGTCTATATAAAATAAAGCAATCTAAATTTTGCTAAGTATCGAGACTTTTTGTTTCTCATTTATAACAATTTGATGCCAAAACCTGGGACGTCCTTGGAGCCCTGAGAGGCACTGCAGTTTCGAGGAGGTGCCCCACTACTGTGGCCCCGGTTTGTCAGTGGTTCTCGGGATCCAAGGACGTACCTCACGATATAGACTGAGCAAGGAAAGAGCTCCCCGGAAGATCACGGCAAAATCACCTGTAATTCTTGCACACGAAGACCCAGACAGGAGCATAGAGGCTGTAAATAATTGTCTAGTTTGATGGAAGTGACTGTGTGCTTGCCTGAATGAGACGTGGATTTTGCCATGAGGTGAGAGCAGAGCCCTTCTATCCGCGGTTCCAGTATCCCGCCAGGGACCCAGCCAGTGAAGGGACAAAGGGAGTGAGGGGAGGCTGCTTTTCCCATCCTAGCCCAGGGAGAAGCTGGGTTCTTTTCCCATTCCAGCCCAGGCAGAGATGTAGTCCCCTGACTACACTGGAATAGTGCAATAGATCTAAAAGATGCCTTCTGGGCACTCCCATTAGCAAAAGTAGTTGAGATTATTTTGCCTTTCAATGGGAAGACCCTGATAAGGGCAGAAAACAACAATTGCATTAGACAGTATTGCCTCAGGGCTTTACAGAATCCCCCAACCTCTTCGGGCAAGCCCTAGAATAATTGATGCAGTCTTCTGAGCCACCAGAAGGGGTGAAATTGTTACAATCTGTAGATAATCTATTAAAAGCAGGAAAAGACGATAAATCTACTAGAAATGGGACTATAAAATTTTTAAGCTTTTTGGGACAACAGGGTTTGAAGGTATCCAAAGCTAAGTTACAATTGACAAAACCAGAAGTAAAATATTTAGGACATTGGCTAAGTAAAGGGAAAAAAGACATTGGATCCTAATAGAGTCTCTGGAATACTAAGCCTGGGACCTCCAAAGACCAAAAAAGAAGTGAGGAAAATTTTGGGACTGCTGGGATATTGTCGTCAATGAATAGAGGGATTTAGTGAGAAAGTGAAATTTTTATATTAAAAACTTACCACTAATCGCCTACAATGGACAGAGGAGGATGATAAAAGTTTTGAAAAGGTCAAATACACTTTAATTCAAGCCCCTGTATTAAGTCCCCCGGATTTGGAGAGACCATTTCAATTATTTGTAAACACCTCTGATCAAACAGCATATGGGGTGCTCACCCAGGAATGGGCAGGCAGTTGAAGGCCAGTGGGATATTATTCCAAACTGCTGCACCCTGTCAGTCGGGGCTGGCCCACATGTGGCCACAGCACTTTTAACTGAAGAAGCCCAAAAAGTCACCTTTGGGGGTACACACCCCCATAATGTAAGGGGAATTCTGAATCAGAAATCTGAGAAATGGCTAACTGATGCCCTAATATTAAAATATGAAGCTATTCTAATCACTTCCCCAGTCAGAGAGCTAAAAGCAACAACTGCTCAAAGTCCTGCACAATTCCTATGTGGGGAACCAGGAGAAAATTTAGAACATGATAATGTGGACATTATAGAGATACAAACAAAAATTAGACCTGACTTGGGGCAAGCTGAACTTAAGGATGGAGTAAAATTGTTTATAGACAGGTCTTCCAGAGTGGTAGAAGGAAAAAGAAAATCATGATATGCCATAGTAGGATGAGAAGTATTAAAATTAGTAGAATCTGGACCCTTAAACGCAACATGGTGCTCAGGCTTGTGAACAACTTGCTCTTTACAGGGCACTATCTCACTTAAAGGGTAAAAAGGGATCATATATACAGATTCTAAGTATGCCTATAGTGTAGTCCACACATTCAGTAAAATTTGGGAAAAAAGCAGGTTAATTAACACTCAAGGATGGGGATTGATACATCAAGAATTAATTGTTAGAATACTAGAGGTTCTCAGGGGCCCCACTGAAATTGCTGTAGTCCACATAAGAGGTCACCAAAAAGGAACAAGATATCATACAGGAGGGAATAATCTGGCTGACAAAGCAGCAAGAAAAGCAGCATTGAAGCAAAAACCAGTGTCTATATTGAGTACTACAGTTGATCCCAGCTCCAACCAGGAATTACAGAAACTATTTACTCCTCAGGAAAAAGAAGCCATAAGGAAATTAAAGGCAGAATAGCATGAGAATAAATGGGTTTTACCAGATGGCAGGGAAATTTTACCATAAGCCCAGGCCAGGCAAATTGGTGAACAATTACATCAACAAACTCACTGGGGAACCAAAGCACTAGCAGACCAATTTTTAAAATTTTTGGATGCATTGACATTTTTGATACTGCAAAGCAGAGCGTCCAGAGTTGTTTAACTTGTCAGAAAATTAATTTAAAAAGTATGCGACAAAGTCCATCAGGAGGATGGAAAACTGCTTACAGACCCTTTGAAAGAATACAAACAGATTTTACAGAATTACCAAAAATAGGAAGGTGGAAATATTTACTAATAACAGTAGACCAATTAACCCACTGGGTAGAGGCATACCCTGCAGCTGGAGCCACATCACAAGTGGCAGCCAAAATATTGATAGAACACGTAATACCAAGGTATGGCCTGGTCCAAGCAATAGACTCAGATCAGGGGACGCACTTTGCATCAAAGGTGCTTAAGTGACTGACCTCAGCACTAGGCATCAGCTGGGAATATCATACACCCTGGCACCCTCAGAGTTCTGGGAGAGTTGAAAGGATGAATCAAATATAAAAAACAACAGCTGTCAAAATTAACGATTGAGATTAAAATACCATGGACAAAGTGCCTCCCACTAGCCCTGTCTAATATACGAACGATGCCAAATTTGAAAACAGGGATTTCATCATATGAAATGCTCTATGGTATGCCCTGCCCTAAAGGAGCATGCCTTGATCCAGCCTTAGTTCAGGACCCTTCCCTCCAGAATTACATAACAATCAACAAAAACTTGCAAGAATTAAGGAAGAAGGGAATTTCAGCTCAAACTGTCCCTCTAGGATTGGCCAGACATAAGATTAAGCCAGGACAATGTGTTAATTAAAGTATGGAAAGAAGAAAGTCTAGATCCAAAATGGGAATGACCATATTTAGTTCTGTTAACGACTGAAACAGCTGTATGGACAGCTGAAAAGGGATGGACACATGTGAGTAGAGTCAAAGGTCCTGTAACCCCTCCTACTGCAGGCTGGGCAGTGACATCTGAGCCTGGAGACCTCACAGTGCGAATTCAGGGATTTGATGTTGGATCAATTTGTCTCAAAGTTCTCCCAGTCAGGACTGAAAGTCACCTGTCCCAAACCTGGATGTGACTGTAACCCATTCATCAAAAAAGGTGTCCATATTGTACTGAGTTGTGGTGGTGTCATTCCTATGGTGGGTATCTCCCATTTGCATTATGTGTCCAATGTAAAAGAAACCAACATAAGGAAACTGTTAAGGTACTTAATACCGTTATCAGCACAAGGAAAAAAATCAAATTGATAATCATAACTGGTGGGAATTATTTGAGAATAGAACAAGAAAAAAAAAAACAAGAGGAAGCCAAAGCAGAGGTACTGGCAAAAGAGTGCAAGAAAGTGTTGCATATACCGTGCTGTTACTGCTGTACCTTGTACTGGAATGTTAAAGCTAAAAGCTGGGACAAAATTAAGAAACGCCAGCAAAAGAGAAAGACCCCAGGACATACTCCCTGCTGCTGAGAAGATTAAACAAACCTCGGCTACTGTCAGCGTCATAGGCCTTGACGGAGGCAGAGGGATGAAAATAATCACGGGACTCATCCTATTGCTAATTAGGATAAAAAGAAACAGTGCTGATGCTTGTTCCAAGTGTTACCAGACAACTGGGTATGGCAGAGCACGGTATCCACCCTTGCCTTCCACATGCATATTAATTGGACCTGCTATAATAAGCACAACTTAGAAACTTGCACTATTACAGGAAAAAGTTACTGGGTAGCCACCAGTTTGGGAAAAGGAGGGTGGGCTCCATCAGCATACCAAAGTTGCCCAGTAGGAGAAGCATACCTCTGCTTCACAAATGAAGGTATGTCGGGATATTCAGATCAGGGTGCAAGATCACTACAAGGAGGAATTGATAAAGAATATAACTAAAATGTTCAAGGGAACAAGGACAAATTGTGAGGGAAATTTTAACTTGTACGAGAAATTGAAACGACAATTTGGCAAATGGGACTTACACACCTAAGGAAAATAATTTATTTGTGGAATTAATCAAAGAAATCACTACTGAACTGAACTGACTGTTGGATCTGTGGAGGAATGCAGATGATGGATTACAGCCATGGAGGGGGGAGGGATTAGGCCCGGAGCAGTTACTGCAGTGGAATCAAATGGAAATATCGAGGGGAGTCAATAGACCTAAAGGGTGAGTTCTAAGTCATGAAGTAATAGGAGAGGTATGTATAACACATCAGGGAACTAACTTTACCCAGTATGTGAGGCACATCCCCTGTAAGACTATCCTGATCACAAATACAAGCAGTCAGTCTTGGTGGCCCGAAGCTCCAAAAAGATATTGGGGAAAGTTAAGTAAAGGTAATTGTATAAAGAACAATTTTACAGGACTGTGCTGGTATAATAAGAACAGAGCTAACCCATACAAAGAAGTAAAAAGTGTAAGAACTTATTAGCAACAACCTGAATCACTTAAACTAAACTGGAAAACCCCAGACAAAATATTTTGGGTCTGTGGGAAAAGAGCTTATAATACCCTACCAAAAAGATGGAGAGGGACATGTACTCTAGGGATTATCCAGCCTGCGTTTTTTACATTACCAAAAGAAAAAGGTAATAAGAGTGTTCGGAGTTCCCTTGTACAAAACTTTGTATCAAAAGAAAAGGAGCCCAGCCATAGGGGGAACACGAATCTGGAAGGATGATAAATGGCCCCCAGAATGAATTATCGAGTACTATGGACCAGACCTGGGCTCAAGATGGGAGCTGGGGCTATGGCACTCCAATTTATATGCTAAACAGAATTATCAGGCTACAAGCCATAATAGAAATTACCTATAATTGAACAGCCTGAGCAATGGAATTGATAGCTAAACAACCTACTCAAACTAGAGCAGCAGTAGATCAAAATCAACTAGCCCAGGAGTATCTACTAGCTGAAGAAGAAGTGTGTGGGAAGTTCAATAATTCTGAATGCTGCTTAGAAATTGATAATAATGGTGAAGTAATTACTAACATTGCAGAAGAAATAAAATTAATAGCCCATGTACCTGTACAAACCTGGAACTCTATGCTTCACGATAACTAGTGGAATAACCTATTAGGGGGAGCATAGTGAAAAAACCTAACTTTTATGTTAATGTGCATTATTAGGACTACTGTTCATCCCTTGTCTTGTTCCACCCTTCATTCGAATAATCCAATCAGTGGTTCAAGGAATGCAAGGTGCTACAGTACCAATAAATCCTGAGTCAACAACAAAACTAATAACAGTGAATGAATTAAATCTAGTACAAAAAGTACTGACAAAATTTGAAGCCCGAACATGTATCAATCAGATAAAAAAGAAGTGGGGAAATTGTGATAATTGATAAAAGACTCATGTTAATCATAGAAATACTAGGGTTTGTATAAATCAGAATACTGAGGTCTGAAATAAAGCATAAACACTAGATAAAGGAAAATATATTATTAAATCATTCTGGTTTTAATCCCCCTGTTACGAATATTATGTTTTCTAAATAAGCTGTATCTAGTACCAGGTTGCAAAATTACTTTCCCATGGTCCGATAGACTTTGCAAGCTCAGAATTCCTCCCTCTGTTCGATCAATGCTGTCTACAAAGACCAGACTCCCTGACTTTTGCTGGTTTTATCTACCAAGACCAGATGGTTATCTATGAGACTTGAATATCGCCCAGACACTTTACAGATGTTTATTTCAACCACCCCTGCTTGCCTGGCAAAATTATGACAGCAAAAATCCAAAAATTATTGATGACAACAAGAGACCATACTATAAAAGAGACTGCAAACCGAAGTTCGATGGAGCGTGGAGGGGGCAGTGACCCCTCACGTTACCTAGCGCGGCATTGCTTCTTCTATATAAAATAAAGCAATCTGAATTTCGCTGAATATCGAGACTTTTTGTTTCTCATTATAACACTGTCATGCTCTGATTTGTGTGATGATAAATTCAACTAATTCCCTCAAGTCAAGTATGCTGTGCCCGTGACCAGTGATTGAACTGTCCCCACCCTTTTCGAAACCCTCAAGCCTTTCATTCTGTGTTCTGTTCCATGCCCAGGGTGAGGAGGGAAGTGACAGAGAGGTATCGGCCTCTCTCAAACATCCCTTGCCCGGCTCGGGCTCATGCCGAAGCTGCAGCTGGGTCCCGGTTCCGTGCCGGACTCACCCCAAACTCCCAGCGCCCTCAGCTCCTGCTCACCCCGAGCTCCCGGCGGTTCAAGGCAGCAGCGGTTCCTCGGCCTCCTACCTGGGCCGGGCCCAGCGCCGCAACCGCCCTTCAGGCGAGGTTTCCGAGAAATGGCGAAGGTCGGGGAAAGGAAGGCAAGTGCGTGCCGAGTGCAGAGCCCGCCCCTCGCTGCGATTGGCCGATTCTGCCGTCACTCCTCGTTTTCGCGCGCTGATTGGGCAAAACAGGGACAAGGCCGGGCACGGTGCCGCCATCAGAGCAACCCCGGCGGAAAGGCGCCATTCATGAAGTGCCTGTGCGGACACGGGAGCGGCCGGAGCCCGGTAAGACCACGAACATGGCGCCTTTGGCAACCGGGAAAGGGGGTGGAGGTTGCCGCAGCTCTGCCCAATCAGCGCGCGAGATCGAGGAGTGACGTAAGAATCAGCCAATCGCAGCGAGGGGCGGGCTTGCAGGCAGCTCAGCAGCCTCAGCCCGCGCTCTCAGAGCCCCCGGGCTGTGTGAGGGGAAAGCCGGAGATGAGGAACAGCCCTGGAACGGGCCCGGGCCCGGGCCCGAGGCGGGATTGGCCTGGAAACACAAACAAAGTTCTCTGCAGCCCCCGGCACGCCTTTCCCAGCCCTGCGTGTTCGCTGGCTCCGGCTCAGCGGGAAGCCCTGGAGCCTCACTTCTCCTATCCCTAATTAGGAGTATCAGTGCACGGCTTTGATTTCCCCAAAATGGGAAAACTGCCCCAAAGCCCTGTGCACTGGGAGGGAGATTTCTATGTGTTAATGACACTGCACGTATCAGTGTGCACGAGCTCTCTGAGTACAACAGCTCTTGTGCTTGTGGCCGTGTGTGCGTTGGTGGAGACTGTGCGTGGGTGGGTGTCTGTGTAGCACTGATATACTTTGTGTGTCTTTGGAGGGCAGTTTGTTCTCTAAATAAATTTCATAGTCAAGCCTAAAGCTTTGATTTATACTGACCTTTTAAATCTAACATGTCAAACAAGAGTTTTTCAAATGCACCAAGGAACAAGTGGCATTATTATGTGCATCCACTGCTGCTCTCACCCCCGTCCCCTGGAAACTGCTGCCATCAAGACGAGAGGCTGTGCCAGGTGCAAACCTCTCTAGAACTGTAATGCTCCCTGAGCCAGTTCCCCTGTGCCAGCAGTGGTGGGCAACTGCCTTAGGGTGAAGCATGTGGGGCAGCACTGGGGTGGAAATGGCCATGAAGAATAGAACTGCCTGCTACTATGCATTCTCCATCAGACTTGGCACAGGCCAGGTGGGGCTGTTGAAGGGTCAGTGGGCCTTACTGACCACCCCTTGGCTCTCCAGCTCACGGATCACCTTGTGGATGGGGATCATGGCATCTTGATTCGTCCGATACTGCCAGTGGTGCACTGTCAAGGTGGCCATTCTACAATTCCCCTGTCATCCCAGCAGTGGAAACAGGTTCTGCCACCATGTCCCGATGGCATTAGGGTACACTGCACACCAATATCAACTAATGCCTCTATTTCTATGGCTCTGATGAGCCAGGCCATCAGATTCATCGTCTAAAAGACCCAGTTTTCCTGTGCCTCTCCCTGTCTAGGGCCCCTCTAGCCCTGGTTATTATTTCCTTCCTGGGTACACATACTAGAGGTTCCTTCAAGGGGATTCAACAGATCATCTTCCCTTCTGTAATACACAGCACCTTGGTTATGGGAGGCTGAGGCTCCTTCACTTTAGTGGAACTCCCTGAGTTGATGCACTCGTGCTGCCAGGACAGAAGTGGGCTTCCCATCCCATCTTCTCATCTCTTCCCCATGGTCATGCAGACAGAACCACAGGTCAGCCTGTGGGGTGCATCCTCTCTCCCTAGCTGGGGCACGCTGGGCTCTAACTTTGGGGCCTGTGACTTTCACAGGTGCCATATGGGAACTGTTCCTCCTCACCTCCTCCCTCATCTCCTCTTGGAGGCTCTTAATCCCAGCAGAGACATGAGCCTGCATGGGGCCATTGATCGCACTCTCATAGTTCCTCAGCTTATTGGCGACAGCACCCACTGTCTCTCAGTTGTTATCAGCATTAATCACTGCAATAAAAGTGGTACATTGAGATGGCCCCAGTGTTGCCAGATTCCACAACATCTGCCCTGTGCACCTGACCTTGTCAGGGTCATTGTCATGCTGTCCATCCATCCCAAAGAGTACCTCCAATACTGCCACTTCTCTCAGCTGCTGGATCCCTTCCTCAAGGGTCTTCCAGCACATTCTATGATGGTGCTCCTGCATTCTCTCTCTGTGGACAAACCTCTCTCTCACACTCATTAAAAGCCGTTTCCAGAGGGAAAGGGGGCCTGGCTTCCTTACAAATACCTGATCCACACCTGAGTTCTGGGTTAAAGGTCCCAAATTTCTTGCCTCAGTAACATCCAGTTGCACACCTGTACCCATAAGGTTCCAGACTCGAAGTAATCAAGTTGTAAAAGCCTCACTGCACCATCGTGCAATGTCTTTTTGCAGATTACAAAGATTTTCATAAGACAGGGACTCAGTGACAATCTCAACCTCTGGTTCTCCCGCTGTTTGTGAGGGCCCTCCTTGCTGATCCTTATTATCCAGGGGCTTTGTTTTCATCTTAAAATTTTTACTTTCCACAGGGGCAACTGCTACTGGCTGTGAGTGCCCTTGCAGTTCAGTTGGAACCTGGCAGATGTAATGTTTGTGGAATTCACTGCAGCACCATCAGACTCTCCCTTTCTAGGGCAGGGGGAGAGTTTCTCACCAGCTGGGGAAAGGTACTCCTTCAGTATCTGGCTTATCTCCTTCACTAGAACCCCCACCCACTCTGGGTGGTTCCTTTCTGAGGTGGGCTGTGGGGCAGGGTCAGGCTCTGGGGCAGCATCCCTAGTCTCTGGGGTAGGTATCAGAGGGGTTATCCAAGCCAATATTCCCTTATCTCTGAATGTGAAACAGAACAGGTTGAACAGGCATATCAGCAACACCAGCCACTGTATGATATCATTAGCATTTAGAGGAGATTGGAACCCTTCAAAAAGTGGTGGGGTGGACCCAAAAAACTGGGTGAAGGCTTGGGAGAAAATTGCCCCTCCTGTCACTTCCTCACAGTAAGTACCATTACTAAAGTAACCCCAAAAACATAGATAAAGTGTGATAGCTCTGAATCCATGTACCCATCTTCCAGAGGGAGTTAAAAATCCATGAATTCCTCACCTTATCAACCCACAAAATGAACTGGATAACAGCTACAGTAGCCTTAGTTATAGGACCCATGTTTAGATAAGGGGCTGCAAATGGGAGAGACTTAGCTGTGACCATGTGCAACCCGAACCAGGGTAAGCTAGACCACATGGTGCCACCTAACACAAAAACTTAGATCCCTCAAGAACTGTTATTCCTTTTCACCCTTTCCTCACTATGCCCTCAGGTGCCACCATTGGGCACCAAAATCTCTCCTGGTTTGAAAAAAAAGACAGGTGTGTGCTAGGGAAAGCAAGGCCTTCCCTTGAAATGGAGAAAGTAAATCCTTCCCTCTGAATTATTTTATTTTTGAAATTAAGCAGCTCTCAAGGAAAGATATGGGGATAGGAACAACAGTTCTTTACTAGTATCACACTAGTATAACAAGGCAAACAAAACAACCACTATGGAATTAACAGCAAACAGAGCAGTAACCCAGTTCCAGTCCTTCTCGGCCTCAGGCACTTTTCCCCTGTGGTGCAGTTCCTGTCACAGTGTGCAGGGAGCTCTGGCAGATTCCCGGTGCACAGGGCAGATGCGACGATCCTGCGCAGCTGCAGGGGTGCTGGGGGTGATGGTGGCTGTGTCCCAGATGGGAAGGGGATGGAGGAGAGGCGGGACACTCGGCAAACAGCAAGCTGAAGCGGGAGGGCATCCAAGCAGGGGTGGGGCCAAAACAGAGAGGCAGCTCCCGGCTTTGGGATGGATGGGGGGGTGGGTAACAATGACCTTTTTCCTCCAAAGCCAAAAACGAGTGAGAGCCAGCAACTGCCCCCACCCTCCTTTACCTGTTTCTAATCTCATGGTGTTCCCCCTTTCCCTCCCCACCCTACCCTCCAAGAGAAATTCCCAAAAAACAGGGAGGCTCCCCCTCCAGTGCTAGTACCTAACCATCAGTGCTTTTTAGCATTTCAATGGGGAAAAAATTCCAGAGGCAGAGAGGAAAGGAAAAACCAGCCCCCAACAGATGCTTATCCAACTCTTCACTGATTTGAGGTTTATCAGCTGCTGCAGACACTGGGATGATGGTGAAATGTTTTAGTGCTTGGTAATAATTTAATTTCATGTGTTATTAATTATATCCCTTGTTGGAATTGTTTGGGACTTTTGTATCTGAATTATCCCTGATTGCTGTTTTTGGTTTTACTCTATTGTTTTGTTTTGATATTTCCTTCATGTTCATGGCAAGAGTCATGCATGCTCTTTTTAAAACAAAGAATTAGCTTCTAAATATTTATATATTTACATTTTAAAAATTGCAATATTTATTTTAAAAAAAAGTAACACTCCTCAAATGAATGTACAATGACAAAGTCTAATTAATTCATTAACTTAAGGAGAAGGTATGCATGTATTTTTACCATCAATAAGTTCAAAGTAATCACCTGTTTATTCAGCCAAACATCAATTGCCTCCAAGAAAATGAGGCCCAATGAGAAGATAAAGAAGCTAATCACCATGCAGCCTTTTGGTCAGAACCAAAACAGAAGTAGGACTGCCAAGAGATAGCTGTGTCTGGAAATTTAGAGGCAAATTGCCAACAAAAGCCTTAGGGCATCATCATGGTATAATGTTCCTGCTAACCTTCTTCAGTTATTCCCTGTTCCAGGATCCACGAGCTCATTCAGTGATGTCAAAGATCAACATTTCCAGCTAATGGACTATTTGGACTTTAAAACAATGGTCATTTATTTCCATTTCCCTGGAAGACATTGGACGTTATTCTTTTGCTTTCTAATGCTGTGAAACCTTGTGTCAATCACATGATAGAATTTGCTAAGTTTTGTTGATTGTAATTGGTTTTTTATGTATCTTATCCCATATCTAATAGATAACCAGTGATAACCTCAATGAGATAACACCCTCACGAGAGTGAGCTAAGTAACTTGCTTGTTCCCATGTGAAAACAATCTTAAGCCTGAAAACAATTAACACAGCAAGCTATTCTTGTAAGAGAACCCTTTGCACCTGCAATAAACAAGAAATCTGTCTCATGAGAATCTGTGAACAAAATATATAAACTAACCAAGTACAGAGAAATTTGATTGGCAAGTAAAATACCTTTTACTAACCAATGGAGTAATTGGCATGAAAACTATTAACCAGAGTTACACACGAGGTCTGTAAAAACTGTACAAATTAAGTTGTGTGAATAAAAAATCGGCTTTTCCTGCATGAAGAAAATGGAGTCATGGCTGTTTTATTACAGCAGTTGTAACTTGTCACTTCTAAACACTGAGCCTGTCATTAATAGTTCTCACCCAACAGCTCCTCAGGCATGAATGCTGCAGCTCCAGTGAGAAACCTCATCCCAAATTAGATGTATGCTGTCTTCTGCCACCCTGTTTGCAATGTGCCCTCGCAGATGGGTGTCACAGAGCGTTTTTACCCTTTTAATAAAAAAGGAAAGGGCAGTTGTTGCAGTGCAAGCTGCTTGCAATAGGCGCTGCCTTGGAAAGCCGGCTCGGTACCATGGGCCCGCCCCGGGTGGATTTAACCCGGTCGGATTCCACCTGGGCTGCAGGCATGGGATTGGCCAAAGGAGCTGGGCAGCACCAAGACCTCAAGCAATGATATGCTCAGGCATGAGGATTTTGGACCCCCAATAAAAGGGAGCCTCCAGGAATAAACTGTCACTGTTGTGCACACAAGCTGAGCAGTGTGTCCTGTCTGTCTGCAGCTCTGCCTCCACCACGAGGCTGCCAGTCAAGCAGTTACAGAGTGGGACCCCTCCCAACGCAATTTGGGGGTCCCAGTCCCCTCTTTTCCCCCACTCTTCCACCCCTTCCCCACTGCCCCCCAATCCACCACCCCTGTCCCACATGATTGGTTTTAGGGGTTCCAGGCTGTGTTGGGTTGATGTCGCCAGAAATGCGTATTCTATCACCATCTGTTAAAACCAGGTGGGGCAGTGATTCCTTATCTCCATGGCACACATTATCTGCTATTGGGCCATCTTTAAGACAAGATGGGGCAATCACCTTTATCTTTTCCACACCCCATCCTCCCTCCAAGAAGATATAATTCGCTGATGGCCCATAAAGTCCCATTGTATGACTGATAAAATTCCATCATCCCACTGAGAGGTGTTCCAGCCAGGGGGAGGAACCAAGCCTTTCCTACCTAGATAAAAACGGAGCTGTTGGACAGCAAGTTACCCTTGTTTCCACTGGATTCCAGAGGAGAAGCCCGACCTTTTCTACATCATCCCTGGACTTTTGGAGGAAGGCTGGACCCTTCTACAGGAGCACTGCTTCAGCTGAACCACACCTGCCACTGCAGGGGGCTGTAGCCACCATTTGATGGGACTGCTACCAACACCCTGACTGACTGACAGGGTGTCAGGTTGTGTTCTGACTCTGTCAGGGTTGGGATTGTTTTTTGTAATACTGTATTTCTATTTTAATCTTCCCAGTAAAGAACTGTTCTTCCTAATTCCCATTCCTTTGCCTGAGAGCCCCTTAATTTTAAATTTATAATAATTTGTAGAGAGGGGGTTTACATTCCCCATTTCAAAGAGAAGCTTCTGCCTTTATTGGCAGATATCTGTCCTTAAAACCAGGACGGATGGGATGGGATGGGATGGGATGGGATGGGATGGGATGGGATGGGATGGGATGGGATGGGATGGGATGGGATGGGATGGGATGGGATGGCATTGGGCCAAGCTGGCTCTGAGCACCATCCCCACGGCCCAGCTCTGCCACTCACCATCCTGCCGTGGCTGCAATTGCTCCGGCTCTTGAGGCTGCTGTGCTGGGGCAGCTGCAAGGCCTTTCTTCTTTTTTCCCCGAAGCGTCTTGAACAGGCTGAACTCTCTGCCTGCCATCCCGCTGCCTGACCTTGAGGGCACCTTCGAGACAGATCCCTCAGAAGGTCCGAGGCAGCGAGTGTCGCAGTCGCCCCTTGAAGGCACCTGCAATGGAGAAGCCTCAGGAAGGCTGCAGGACAGCAAGTCCTGTGCTCTGCTCTCGAGGGCTCCTGCCTCAATGACAGGAAACTCCTCCTGAGTGATTGAGGTCATCGAGTCCCACGGCCTGGCCACGAGGGCACCGGCCGCAGGGGTGGCAGATGAATGGGAAGAGCTCCGAGTTGCTGAGTGGCACAGTCTGGCCGCGAGGCCAGCGCAGGAGGAGCGCTTGGGAAAGCTCCGGGTCAGCACGAACGAGCTGCTCTGTGGGGTCTGGTCACAGCACCGCTCTCTGCGTCCTGTCCCGTGGCGAGCACCGAGCACTCTGGCGTGGCCGCCTCGCCGCCAGCACCTATGTCACAGCGTGTCACCAAGGGCTGCTTGGACACCCTGTTCCACTCGGTTCCATGGTCACCATGCTCTGCCGTGTCACAAAGGGCCCTTGGACACGCTGCCACGGGCCCTGGGGCCGCCCCCAGCCCACCCAAAGTGCCCAGGTGTCTAAGACAGCTCGGGACACACCCAGACCGGCCAAGTGCTCAGGGAAGGACTCTCCACGGTGCCTGGCCCCTGCAGCCTGCTCGCTGCTGGCCCTGGAGCAGAGCAGCTTCCAGCCAGCAAGAGGCAAATGCGTCTTGCCAAGAGTTAAAAACACACCAGATAGGGAAGATGGCATTAGTGTGTACAATAAAGGCCTTTGAATTCACAGCTCTCTAAAAGAGCTTTGGGCCTCTCAGCTGGGCTGAGATGGTCCAGCTCACTCCTGTGTTCAAAGGGGGGGAACACACCCTGCTGCAGGTGCTTGGGTTGGTCTCTGCAGGCCCAGGCAGATGCCAAAGCTGCTCTTCACAACCTTCTCCCTTCCCACACCCCTCTGCTAAGGGCAAGGAGCCTCAAGGAGGCCCTGAAAGGAGCGCAGGGAACTAAAGGGAGACAGCTGCACCTACATCACTGGGGCTCCTGGGGAAGCACTGTCCTGGAGAAGCAAGCCTCTCTTCCAAAGGCATTTCCCCAAATTTGTATGTTTCCTGGGGAACACTAACACACACTTAGGACACCCTGGCAAGGCTGAATTACTTCTGGTCCTTGCAGCATAGGCACTCCAGCTCGAGCTCATCTTCCTTCCCCCAAGTGTGTGTTTCCACGTGTCGCTCCAGGCACGCAGCCCCGAGCCCCCTACAGACACGAACTGCCCGCTGCCTCTCCATGTGCCTCAACTCCTGCCTGCAGTCTCAGCAGCCAAACCAGGCTGTTGCCAGCCAGAGAGCAGAGCCCCATTTGCTTTTAGCACACCCAGAGCTCACTGTTAGGCCACGATGGCCTCTGGTTCTGCCCTTTTCTCATCCCTGTGTAGGGATGGAGCATTGTTGTGCTTTCGGGAAGCTCTTTGTGAAAACTTCCAGCACTGCAAGCTCCTTTGCCCTCTGTGGATGGTTGCCAAGGAATCCCTCAAGGCTGGGCTCAGAGCATGCTCAAGCTGGCTCTTCTAAAACCCAGGCTCCTTGTCCCCTTCAGCGTGCTTAGCACGACCTTTAACCCCCCAGTGTTGTGCAAGGGGCCCTGCAGGACAGGGCCCTTTGCAGCCTGAGCTGCTCCTGTCCCTCTGTCCGTGCACAGAGCACAGCGTGGCACAGAACAGCAGCAGGGCCCTGTGTGTCCCAGGGCTCAGGTTTGGCACCACTCAGGCTCCACAGAGACGTGGGTAAAGTGAACAAACCAAACTTTATGAAGGGAAGGCGAAGTGAAGGGGTGAGCTGGGAGGCAAAACAGGGGATGGGCAGGGCTTGAGGAATGGAGGGAGGGAGCTGCCAGCAGGGAGGGAGATGGCAGGAGCTCCTGGAGCTTGCCACAGGCTCAGCTGGGACCAGCAAGAGCTGTGCCTGGAGCTCCAGCTGATCCCGTCTGCTCTGCAGCTGGTCCCATCTTCAATGGAAACCGGAGGTTGCCAAAGGACACTGGTTCTTCTGCTGCAGCACCAACAGGGCCCTGGCCCTGCAACCCCACCCAGCTGTCTCAGGTCCCAGAGGCCAGAGGCCTGTCCCGAGGCACTCGGGCAGCTGAAGTGGGAGGCAGGAGAGCTGGGAGCAGCTGCCTCAGCTGCTGAATCCCAGGCAGGCCCCACGCTGCCAGCTCAGCGTCAGCCACTGCCCCCTTCTCACCAGCGAGGGCTCCTTGCTGAGCACCACGAGGCCTCTGAGCTCCAGGTGCAGCCTGTCCCTGCTCTTGCTCTGCAGCTGCCTGGACATGACCCACAGGGCACTGTGCCCGTGTTTGCTCAATCCAGACACTGCAGGACCTGAAAGGCACAGGGCAGTGACAGGGACCCGGCCGGCAGGAGCGCGGAACTGCCCGGGGCCAGGCCCAGCAGCAGCACCAGGCGCGCACCGTGCCGGGCGGCTGCGGCTCCCAGAGGGCAGAGAGCTGGGAGGCAGCTCAGCCAGGCAGCGCTGGCCCTCAGGCTCAGCTCCACCAGGAACGCCAGGGCCGGCAGATCCCAGCGCGGCTGCCCCCGATGAGCAGCTGAGCAGGTGCGTGGCGATGCCGGAACACAAGGGGCTCGAGCCACGGCGCATCTCCCTGGCAGGGGGAGAAAGGCACCAAGGCCCTGAGCTGGGCGGGCAAACCTCTGCCAGGACTGACTCACAGAGGTGTGACCTGTGCCCAGCACCCTGCCAGGGGACGTGGGCCCTTGGGGAGGCGGCTGCTCCTGGGCACCCTCCTCTCCCGGCCTTTTCCAGTCTGCTAGGCCGTCCCTCGGTGCCAAGGCCCTCTGGCCACAGCCACGGGGACTGTGTGGGGCACTCTGGGCACAGGGCACCAATGCTGGCAGTGGGGAGAAGGGGGTCTCACCTGGCCAGCAGCCCCACTGCACAGTGCTGGGTGTCAGCACAGGGCAGGGTGTCCCAGACCCGCCTGCGCACCAGAGCCACCAGCTTCTTGTCACAGTCCTACAGCTGAGTGGGGCCGGGTGACAGAGCCCTGGTGAATGTCCCTCATCATGGCTGGCACCTGGAGGGGTACGGGGAGGACTTGGAGTGCTGTCCATGGGAGCGACTTCCCCAGCTTCCCCCAAGAAGCTCTTGCCTTCCCCCCTCACTGTGCTGGCCTCAAGGGCTGAGGGGGCACAGCAGACGTGGCTTGAGGGGCCACACGATCGTGGGAGGCCTTCAGCCCTGGCCCCAGGGTGCTGACCTGCTGCTGGGACAAATCCAGAGCGGGAGCAGGAATGGCAGTCCGAGTGGGTGTGGGGTCAGTGTTTGAGATGCCCGTGTGAGGCAGTTTGTGCTGGCCATGCCCTCAGCCCGGGCCGTGCCAGCCTTCGCCTGCCCTCAGCCGCTGCCCTGGCAGAGTTTGCTGCGCGTGCAGAGGACGCTGTGCTGGCACCAGGCTCTGCCTGCAGCTCGCTCGGCCTGCAGTCGGGCTGGGCTGTGCCCTGGGTCGCTGTGGCCGTGCTCTTTCTGCGCCCAACGCGCAGGAACCTCTGCAGCAGCTGCAGCAGAAGGAGGGGCGGGCAGGGAGGGACGCTCCATGGAGTGCTCCAGGCGCGGCGCTGGGCCCAGCAGGGACAGCAGCCCCGGCCCAGGTGGGGATGGCCGCAGGGACCTGCACAGCTCTGTGGGAGCCACGGGGCGGGGTCCTGCTCCTCTGCCCGGTCCTTCCCTGCATCGGGCACGGAGCGAGCGCAGCCAGAGCTGAGGGGCCACGGGAGAGGCCGGAGAACGAGCCCAGCCCTGCGCTGCCCGGGCAGGGACAGCCCTGGATGGACAGGGAACAGAGCACGGCCACTGGGGGGACAGCACAGCCCCTGTTCTATCCTGTGCGTGGGCATGTCCACAGGGGATGGGATGGGATGGGATGGGATGGGATGGGATGGGATGGGATGGGATGGGATGGGATGGGATGGGATGGGATGGGATGGGATGGGATGGGATGGGATGGGATGGGATGGGATGGGATGGGGCCAAGCTGGCTGCGAGCACCAGCCCTGCAGCCTTGGCTGCCTGCTCTACTCCATGATGGATTTCTGCCCTGCCCAGGCCCAGCTGAGGTGGTTCCAGAGCCAGCAGGAGCTCTCAGGGCATGTGGTGGCCACTGACCGGGTCTCCAGTGAGGACTGGACCCACCAGCTCCTGGTGATGCTGGAAACCCCTCGCCCAGTGTGGGGTCACCTCCAGCTGCCAAGTGGAGCACGTCAGCTTGGAGCACCCCCTGAGCCAGCACTGGGGCACAGCCTGGACCCCACAGTGCGGGGGGAGTGGGGGAGGCACTGGGGAGGCTGGGAGAGGGTTTGGGGGTCCTAGGGTGGTGGGGGACAAAGGGGAGAGGGTTATGGGATCCTAAGAGCGACAGGAGGCGCTTTGGTGGATCCTGGGGAGGCTGGGAAGAGATTGAGAGAAGTATTGGGGGCTCCTGGGTGGCTGGGGGCAAATGGGAGTGTGCTTGAAGGGGCTTAGGGTGTCTGTGAGAGGTTTTGGGAGGTCCTGCCCTGTGGACTCCTAGAGCTGCTGCTGGACGCTGCCCGCAGCAAGGTGCTGATGGGTGTTGGGCTTTGTTTTCCTGGCGCTGGGGCTCGGCTTCCACCTGAGCAAGAAGGTGAGGGGGAGTCCCAGAGTGAGTGTGCTCCCCATGGAGCCCCCAGCCCAGTGTCACTCACCTTTCCATGCCCAGAGAGCTCCTGTTCCAGCTGTGGCTGCAGCCCGTCCCCGTGGCCTCAATCTCAGCCAGGACTGCCCACTCGCCCCCGTGCCTAATTTGGGGGACGTCGTGTCCCCCCCCAACCCGCTGTCACTCTGCCCCCACCCGGCTGCTCCCAGTGATGCCAGTAAAGCTTCCCAGTTTTCCCCGGTCCCGTTTATTGTGGGACGGGACTGGGGAGGGTCTTGGGGACCCCCCGCGGGGGATCGTGATTGGGCGGGGAGGGTGGGGTCCAGGTGGGGAACACTGGGTGCTGCGGGTCTGCCCAGCAACCGGTGAGTCATCAGAGCTGCTCTCTCTGATTGGCTGAATCTTCTTCATTGCGTTGTCTGATTGGCTGAGGAGAGGCCCGGGAGTTGAGAGAAGGAACAGGAGAGATCCCGCCCCGAGCACCGAACGGGAACAACAGACCCAGCCTGGGCACAGGGAGGGAATTTATTACCAACCAAATCACAGCAGGACAAGGAGAAGGGAAAGAAATCTCTCACACCCCTTCCCTCCACCCAAGAGGGATCACCAGGACCACGGATCACTAGGGCTCTGCCCAACGGGGGTCACTGGGGATCATCCAACACCAATCCTCCCATGGGGGATGGAGCTGGAGCAGAGCACGAAGCTCTTCCCACACTCGGGGCACTCACAGGGCTTCCCTTAGTGGAGCCTCCGTTGGTGTTTGGTCAAGTCAGAGCTCTGTGAGAAGCTCTTCCCACACTCAGGACACTCATAGGGCCTCTCCCCAGTGTGGATGCGCCGGTGTCTGGTGAGGGTGTCATTGCGGCTGAATCCCTTCCCACAGTCGGGGCAGCGGAAGGGCCTCTCCTCTCTGTGAATCCGCTCATGTAGGAGGCAACTGGAGCTGGTCTGAAACCTCTTCCCACACTTGGGACACTTGTAGGGCCTCTCCCCAGTGTGGATGCGCTGGTGTCTTCTCAGGTTGGAGCTGACCCCAAAGCTCTTCCCACATTCCAAGCAGGTGTAGGGCCGTTCCCCTGTGTGGATCACCTGGTGCTGCAGTAGATAAGTTATTGTGCAGAAACTCTTCCCACATTTCCCACACCCATAAGGCTTTTCCCCAGTGTGGATTCTCTGGTGCTGGATCAGCTTGGACCTGTGGCTGAAACCCTTCCCACATTCCAAGCACTTGTGGGGCTTCTCCCCTCCATGAGGCTTCTCCACCAGCTCTGAGCTCCGGCCGCCTTCCCGGCTCAGGGAGGGTCTTTCCTCCTCGCAGCTCCCTGGGCTGGGTTTGCAGCCCCTCCTCCTGAGGGATCTCTGGGGCTTTTCCTCCTCATCCATCCACCCAGGCCTTGGGAATGAAAAACCCTGCTTTGGGGGAAAAAACAAGAGGAAAACACCTTGAACTGGGGGTTTCTTGATGCCCAGATTCATCTCAGGAAGTCATTGGGCATCTGGTATCTGTAAGAACCACCAAAACACCATGATTCAGCCCAAAAGTCCTCCAAACATCACAACACCAATCAAAAATTCCCCAAACAGCAATATTCAGCCAAATCCCCGTGCAATGTACAAATATTCAGGCCCTGCAAAAAAAACAAAGCACCAACATCTAGTCCAATAAACGACAGAAACACCAAGATTAAGCCACTCACAGATCATGGAAAATCATGGATTCCACTCTCCCATCACCTACTGAATTTGGGGGAAGGGAAGAAGAGGAAATGCTCCTGGGGCTGGCAGAAAGGCTGCAGATACAGGGAGGAATGGAAACTTCACCACTTTTTCTTTCTACTCCTCGGCCTGTGTCCCTACTGTCCCTCACACTCCTCTTCCTCCTACTATTTCTACTCCTCCTGCACAATCCCAACTGCTCCTGCCACGTGCAGCGTTTGACCATTTTGTTCTCCAACCCTGCTTCTCCTTCCCTTCTCCTGCTGCCTCCAGGCCCAGCACCCACTGCCGGCTCCCTCTTCCCCCCAAACCCACAGCATCCCAGCGCAGGGGCAGGGATGGAGCTGGGGCAGCTCGGGCTGGGGCAGCGCTGGGCTCTCGGCCGCTCCCGCCCGCACTCGGTCCCCACTGCAGCCGCTCCCGCCACGGCAGCTGGGGGCCCGGCCTTGGCAACTGCAGAGACCCATGGCAAATGGCCCATGGCCTCTGCCCCTTCTTCTGTCAATGAAATTACTTTTACAAAACGCTTCTTTCTTCTCTGTGCACAGAATCCTCAGGGGATATGAAGTTTTCCACACACCTTGGGGCTGGATGGGATGGGATGGGATGGGGCCAAGCTGGCTGCGAGCACCAGCCCTGCAGCCTTGGCTGCCTGCTCTACTCCATGATGGATTTCTGCCCTGCCCAGGCCCAGCTGAGGTGGTTCCAGAGCCAGCAGGAGCTCTCAGGGCATGTGGTGGCCACTGACCGGGTCTCCAGTGAGGACTGGACCCACCAGCTCCTGGTGATGCTGGAAACCCCTCGCCCAGTGTGGGGTCACCTCCAGCTGCCAAGTGGAGCACGTCAGCTTGGAGCACCCCCTGAGCCAGCACTGGGGCACAGCCTGGACCCCACAGTGCGGGGGGAGTGGGGGAGGCACTGGGGAGGCTGGGAGAGGGTTTGGGGGTCCTAGGGTGGTGGGGGACAAAGGGGAGAGGGTTATGGGATCCTAAGAGCGACAGGAGGCGCTTTGGTGGATCCTGGGGAGGCTGGGAAGAGATTGAGAGAAGTATTGGGGGCTCCTGGGTGGCTGGGGGCAAATGGGAGTGTGCTTGAAGGGGCTTAGGGTGTCTGTGAGAGGTTTTGGGAGGTCCTGCCCTGTGGACTCCTAGAGCTGCTGCTGGACGCTGCCCGCAGCAAGGTGCTGATGGGTGTTGGGCTTTGTTTTCCTGGCGCTGGGGCTCGGCTTCCACCTGAGCAAGAAGGTGAGGGGGAGTCCCAGAGTGAGTGTGCTCCCCATGGAGCCCCCAGCCCAGTGTCACTCACCTTTCCATGCCCAGAGAGCTCCTGTTCCAGCTGTGGCTGCAGCCCGTCCCCGTGGCCTCAATCTCAGCCAGGACTGCCCACTCGCCCCCGTGCCTAATTTGGGGGACGTCGTGTCCCCTCCCCCCAACCCCGCTGTCACTCTGCCCCCACCCGGCTGCTCCCAGTGATGCCAGTAAAGCTTCCCAGTTTTCCCCGGTCCCGTTTATTGTGGGACGGGACTGGGGAGGGTCTTGGGGGGACCCCGCGGGGGGATCGTGATTGGGCGGGGAGGGTGGGGTCCAGGTGGGGAACACTGGGTGCTGCGGGTCTGCCCAGCAACCGGTGAGTCATCAGAGCTGCTCTCTCTGATTGGCTGAATCTTCTTCATTGCGTTGTCTGATTGGCTGAGGAGAGGCCCGGGAGTTGAGAGAAGGAACAGGAGAGATCCCGCCCCGAGCACCGAACGGGAACAACAGACCCAGCCTGGGCACAGGGAGGGAATTTATTACCAACCAAATCACAGCAGGACAAGGAGAAGGGAAAGAAATCTCTCACACCCCTTCCCTCCACCCAAGAGGGATCACCAGGACCACGGATCACTAGGGCTCTGCCCAACGGGGGTCACTGGGGATCATCCAACACCAATCCTCCCATGGGGATGGAGCTGGAGCAGAGCACCAAGCTCTTCCCCACTCGGGGCACTCACAGGGCTTCCCTTAGTGGAGCCTCCGTTGGTGTTTGGTCAAGTCAGAGCTCTGTGAGAAGCTCTTCCCACACTCAGGACACTCAGGGGCCTCTCCCCAGTGTGGATGCACGGTGTCTGGTGAGGGTGTCATTGCGGCTGAATCCCTTCCCACAGTCGGGGCAGCGGAAGGGCCTCTCCTCTCTGTGAATCCGCTCATGTAGGAGGCAACTGGAGCTGGTCTGAAACCTCTTCCCACACTTGGGACACTTGTAGGGCCTCTCCCCAGTGTGGATGCGCTGGTGTCTTCTCAGGTTGGAGCTGACCCCAAAGCTCTTCCCACATTCCAAGCAGGTGTAGGGCCGTTCCCTGTGTGGATCACCTGGTGCTGCAGTAGATAAGTTATTGTGCAGAAACTCTTCCCACATTTCCCACACCCATAAGGCTTTTCCCCAGTGTGGATTCTCTGGTGCTGGATCAGCTTGGACCTGTGGCTGAAACCCTTCCCACATTCCAAGCACTTGTGGGGCTTCTCCCCTCCATGAGGCTTCTCCACCAGCTCTGAGCTCCGGCCGCCTTCCCGGCTCAGGGAGGGTCTTTCCTCCTCGCAGCTCCCTGGGCTGGGTTTGCAGCCCCTCCTCCTGAGGGATCTCTGGGGCTTTTCCTCCTCATCCATCCACCCAGGCCTTGGGAATGAAAAACCCTGCTTTGGGGAAAAAACAAGAGGAAAACACCTTGAACTGGGGGTTTCTTGATGCCCAGATTCATCTCAGGAAGTCATTGGGCATCTGGTATCTGTAAGAACCACCAAAACACCATGATTCAGCCCAAAAGTCCTCCAAACATCACAACACCAATCAAAAATTCCCCAAACAGCAATATTCAGCCAAATCCCCGTGCAATGTACAAATATTCAGGCCCTGCAAAAAAAACAAAGCACCAACATCTAGTCCAATAAACGACAGAAACACCAAGATTAAGCCACTCACAGATCATGGAAAATCATGGATTCCACTCTCCCATCACCTACTGAATTTGGGGGAAGGGAAGAAGAGGAAATGCTCCTGGGGCTGGCAGAAAGGCTGCAGATACAGGGAGGAATGGAAACTTCACCACTTTTTCTTTCTACTCCTCGGCCTGTGTCCCTACTGTCCCTCACACTCCTCTTCCTCCTACTATTTCTACTCCTCCTGCACAATCCCAACTGCTCCTGCCACGTGCAGCGTTTGACCATTTTGTTCTCCAACCCTGCTTCTCCTTCCCTTCTCCTGCTGCCTCCAGGCCCAGCACCCACTGCCGGCTCCCTCTTCCCCCCAAACCCACAGCATCCCAGCGCAGGGGCAGGGATGGAGCTGGGGCAGCTCGGGCTGGGGCAGCGCTGGGCTCTCGGCCGCTCCCGCCCGCACTCGGTCCCCACTGCAGCCGCTCCCGCCACGGCAGCGCGGGGGGGGCCCGGCCTTGGCAACTGCAGAGACCCCATGGCAAATGGCCCATGGCCTCTGCCCCTTCTTCTGTCAATGAAATTACTTTTACAAAACGCTTCTTTCTTCTCTGTGCACAGAATCCTCAGGGGATATGAAGTTTTCCACACACCTTGGGGCTCGGCCGGAATTCCTTCCCCCGTCCGGGGCGGGGGCAGCGAGTGGAGCTCAAGGCGCCTCACCCAGTTTGGGTGATCGGCTCCCTTGGGGGGCGGTGGCACAGGGCATGGATTGGGGACCCGAGAGTGACCAGGAGACAGACGAGGGACACATCAGGGGGGCTGGGAAGAGTCGGCAGCCAGAGAGCTCTGAAAATCTCATCAGTGAGTGCAGTGGGATCTTCGGGGACTAAACATGGCAGGGCACCCATGGAGGGGAGAAAGGGAAAGCCAGGAAGGGCTCCCAGCAAAAGGGATGATGATCCCAAAATATCTCTGAAGGGTCCTTGCGAGCATGTTGAGGGAGTTTGCACATTCTCCCAGAGGTAATCAAGGACATGGACACCCAAAGGGGCAATAAGGGAAATCCAGAAGGGATTTAGACAGCAGTATTCAGGGGATAAGTGGGAAAGATGAGCTGGTGTGTTTTATTTGAAGTTGTGGGGGATGAGTTTGAAATGCAGAAGACTTTATTTGTTCCTAATTCTGATTGTTATTACTGAGAAGGGATTTGATGGCTAATTTAGGAATGCAAATTAATACTGTAAAGGTGATACAGAGTTGTGCCTTTATCTGGAAAATGTCTGCAAGGCCTATGCTAAAGTGAACACAGTAGTGTGGGCAGCTCCAGAAAAACAGGGGAAATTAGATATGGAGTCTCTCCAAAGGACTTTGAAGCAACCAGGACAAGTGGTGTCTAAAGCAATACCCTATTCCAAGGGAGGGAGAGAAGGGCTCACAGCCTCTTATTGAGTCCCTGCTAAAGGCAGGGCTTTTGGAGCCAGGGATCTCTCCCTAGAATGCTCCTATCCTGCCAGTCAAGAAATCAGATGGAATCGATGCAGGACCTAAGAATAAGAAATGAGATTATTAAACCCAGGCACCCCACAGTCTCAGATCCTTACACCACCTTGAACCAGGTTCCCTCCTCACACTGACACCATTCAGCACTTGATGTCAAAGATGCTTTCTGGGGATGCCCACTCACACAGGATGCCAAACTGTATTTTGCCTTGGAGTGCGAACCAGAGGCAGAAGGGAAAATGGAAAAGACATGGACAGTCCTTCTGCAGGGATGCACGGAAGCACCAGCCTTATTGGGGCAAGCCTTGCAGAAAATATCACAAGAATTTACCCCACCCCCAGGGACTGGGTTAATGCAGGATGTGGGTAACTTGCTCCAGTCAGGAGGACAAGAAGTGGTAGAAGAAGCCTCTGTGAAATGGCTGAATGTTCAGGCTAAAAAGCATCTTGGAGTATTTGGGAAAAAAAGCACAAATTCTGGAGAAAAAGGTTAAATATTTGGGTCATATTTTGATTGAAATTTTCTGGTGCATTGACCCAGAGAAGGACCAGGTAATCTTAGAATTAACGTTACCCAGCACTAAAATGGAGATGTGACAATTCTGAGGATTAACAGGGAATTGCAGGACGCGGATTGAGGATTCTCTGTTCTAGCCAGAACATTGTATGACTTTTTAAACCCAAACAGCCTCATTATTATGGTATGTACATGAGAAACAACAAAACTTCAGAAAGTGAAATAAAACCAAAATAAAATGATTGGTGCCCCCAGCTATGACTCAGAAAAGAAATATGAATTGTATCTGTGTTGGAGTACATATTATATTATTGGTTTTGGAAACATTAAAATTAATGCTGTATGTAAAATGTTGGAAAACTTTGCTGGATGAATGTAGTTTCTTTTAGTTTTGCTATTAACAAAACTTAAAAATAGTAGGGTGAAAAATATATTTTTCTTGGACTATAACACAATGGATGTAAAAAGCTTTTGTTCATGTGACTGACTCAGAGAATGGTAGAATAGAAAAGATATTCAGGAAACTTTTCACATTCTTGGATTATGGAATTATTCTTCCCAAGGGAAGGAAAAAATGTTGATTTACCGGTTGGGGGAGAATAATTTTGAATAATGTATGAAGACCTATGAATATGCAACAGGATGATGCATTTAAGGAATGCAGCACCCTACTGTTATAACCTTTTGCTTTATTGTCTCTCATTGACTTTTATGAAACCTTTTAAAATTCACCAGAAAAGTGAACCTAATTTTTTAAAATGTGGATGCTACAAAGGACCATGCCAAAGGAATTCTTGTGCTAAAATGTTTAACCCAGTGGCCAGAGTGGCCTCACTCTCTGCAGAATTGTGCAGCCACAGCTTTAATGGGAACTGAGGCACAAAAACTCAAGGCAGGAGGATCTCCTGATGTCCAAGTCTGGCACCAAGTTAAAGCTCTGATAACCAAAAGAGCCTCTACATGGATGAGCAGTGCTCAGTGATTACAGAATGAAACTTGTTCAGTGGCACAGGAGGATTTAGAATTGAGGACAGGGGAAGGGTTTAACCCAGCCTCTTGTTTGAACAGCCTGCACAGGGGCTGGCAGCAAACCCATGGCTGCATTCAAGGGACAGAGCTCCAGAGCCAGCACAGGAGAGATGGATGAGACATTCCCTGGCCTGAGGGACAAAATATGTTCATGGATGGGTCTGCAAGGGCAGGAGGAGGGAAAAGAGTTCCAAGGCACGCTCTGATTAAGGAAAGGGAATTAGACCAAGACTTACACTCTGCCTGAGGAGTGCACAGAAGCCCCGCTGGTGGCCAAGTGCCGTGGCCCACCCCAAGTGTCCCTGAGCACAGAAACAGCCCCAGCACAGCTCAGCACGGGGGGACCCCTCACCCTGGGCTCAGGGGCTCTCCAGCCCCGCACATTTGCACTTCCCGCCTGCAGCACCAGCACGGCAGGCCCCACTGAGCCTGCACTGAAGGCAACGCAGCAGCAGCCAGGGCTCCACAGCGGGGGAAGCCCCTGGGCCTGCCCACACATCCTCTGCTCAAATCCTCTGCCTGGCCACCCTCCTTTGGCATCTCCAGCCACTGGGGCCAATCCTTGCTGCCACTGCTGCAGCTTGGCTGCTTTCTGTGCCTGCACTGCCACAGCTGCTGGGGAACACAGCGGCACAATTCCACTCTGGCTCTCAGTTACACGCACACACTGGGCTGCCTGGGATTCGATTGTTGATACAGCAAATTGAAGTTTTTTTTAAATTTATTTCTATACACAGGCTTGGTTTGACCTTTGCTTTGGGGAAAGGAATTGCATAGGTTTTTTTTAAGGGACGTTACAGCACTACACAGAGATGAGTTTAACATCTCAACAGACTTTGAATGGCCCAAAAGATCCCCACAAAGATAACGAGCATTAACAAAACGTCAACGGCCATCAGCCAACCTCAAGGAACACCCACCCCAGACACTGCCCTTGGGAACAGTTGGTGACACCTGGTTTGGAAAAGGCTGAGAAGGAAATCCAGGAGTGCGGACCTAATTTACATCAGAAGAGGAGAAATCCGTGTCCCATAGCAAAGCAAATTGTAACAACAACTTCGAACGAATGACCATTAAACCAATGGATTTCAGTGGGTTCAGACTTCATAAAGTTTAGGAAAAACCTAGTAAAACTCGCATGTCATTGAATGATTTTCTCTACGCACCCGGGCTATATGTGCATGAAATTATTTCTGTTGCACACCCTGGACAGAATCAAGCAATGCCTTGTCTCTCTAACACTAAAGATTTTGTTGGAGAGTTCTTGTTTTTCCCACTGTTTCAGTGAAAAGACTGCAACAATAGAATACTTTTTTTCTAATAGTCCTACTTTTATATTGTCAGTTAGGCTCGGGCCAGGGGTGTAAAAATCAATTTTTACTCTTAGGAGAAGAATTAAAAAACAAAAAATCTTTATTCCTTTGTAGTTTTTAGCGCATGTGTTTGAGTGGCTGCTAGAGATTACAAAATCTTGGTATCAATTTTATGGTGTTCAGATTTAGGTTGCAATAGTAAAACTAGAAGAGCTTTAAAGGCGACCCTTTGTTATAGGTAAAAACGAGATCAAGCCGAATTAAATATCATTAAAATAAGCGATATTTATTTTGCGACTGAGATACGGACCTCGATAGCCACAATCAAAAAAGGGACAGCGCTGAGCCCGGGGTCAGCACTGGGTGAACAGACTCTGATCTCATCTCTATCGCATCAGATCCCCCAGTGTTCACCAAACAGCTTTGGTTAGTCCAGTTTTTATACAGGTTTTTTTAGCCCCGAGCGGAGGTCTTTGTGTTCTTTCTGCATAGGGCTGGAGAAAACTTTATTCCGGGAGACGATGAATTTTGATGATGGCAGGTTCAGGTTTTACAGAAAAGTGGGATTGAGATGTAACTTGCAGATTTTCGTTTCCTGGAAACGGGCATTCAGGTGTATTTTTCTTGATGGCTCGGGTTATCTTAATTGTGGGTGCTTATCGGGCTCTTATCGCTTGGGTGTTCCCTGGACAAAGCCATCTCCACCATGGCCATGTCTATTGTCTTGCTAACCGCAGCTCTTCAGATTTTGTTGGCAGCTACAGTGTTGCGATTAAGCAATCCCTGTTTTTCCCTCTGCAGCTTTTGGTTTTTAAGTTTTTATTACTTTACTCATACAGACATGGCTTATTCTACGTTAATTTGCAACTTTACACGAATTACATTATATCATATATCACAGGAGGGACCCCAGTTGGACAGGGGACAGACTGACCCCATGGAAGGGACCCCACACCCTGGAGCAGGGCAAGGATTCCTGTCCCTGAGGGGGAAGCAGCGGCACGAACTGACCGTAACCCCCATCCCTTCTTCCTGCACCGCTGGGCAGAGGAGGGAGGGAGCTGGGAACTGAGTTGAATTTTTACATTCCTCGTTACAAAGCAGAGTCACAAGCGGAGCTCTGCTTTCAGCTTCAAACGAGGGAATGCAACGTGGGCACCCGGACTCCCGTTACCTCAGGGTGTTACTTAATACTCGACACTTTAATTTTGGCACTACGAAGCCCTTCAGCAGCACGTCTGTCCCACACACTGGTTTCTGTCTCAGACCCAGCTCGGAACTTGGGCAAGAAACGCAAAGTGCCAGAAGTAGCACTGCCATTCCTTTTTTTTTTTTTTTTTTTTTGTAATTCTTTTTTTTTTTTTTTTTTTTTTACATATTATACATCTTTTACTTTTTAATTTTTTCCATAATCCCGTGTTTATTCTCTAATTCTCCCCTGCCCTTTTTCCCCTACCGGAAGTTTGTGGGGCGGTGCCGTCCCACCGTTCTTCCTGCCCCGGCACTCACGGCCGCTGAGAGAATGGGAAGAAGTTTTAAGGGGTCCAGGATGGGCTGGACGTGATTGGGAGGATGGTTAGAGAGGCTTGGAGTGGCTGAGAGAGGTTTTGGGGGGGGATCCATGTTTGGCTTCATCTTCCTGGTGCTGGGGCTCAGCTTCAACCTGAAGGTGGAGTCCCGGGGTCAGGTTCCCCCTCCCCCGGAGCATGTCTGCTCCCCCTGGGACGACCAACACAGTGTCACCCCGCTTTTCTCTGCCCACAGAGCTCCTGTTCCAGCAGTGGCTGCAGCCCCTCCCCGTGGCCTCGGGCCCGGCCAGGACTCCCCACTCGCCCCCGAGCTGATTTTGGGGAAGGCCGTGTGTCCCCTCCAGCCCCGCTGTCACCGTGCCCCCACCTGGCTGCTCCCAGTGATGCCAGTAAAGCTTCCCAGTTAGACCCAGTCCCGTTCGTTGTGGGGCGGGACTTGGAGGGGACTTGGGGGACCCCGCGGGGGGATCGTGATTGGGGGGGAGGGTGGGGTCCAGGTGGGGAACACTGGGTGCTGCGGGTCTGCCCAGCAACCGGTGAGTCATCAGAGCTGCTCTCTCTGATTGGCTGAATCTTCTTCATTGCATTGTCTGATTGGCTGAGGAGAGGCCCGGGTGTTGAGAGAAGGAACAGGAGAGATCCCGCCCCGAGCACCGGCCGGGAACAACAGACCCAGCCTGGGCACAGGGAGGCAATTTATTACCAACCAAATCACAGCAGGACAAGGAGAAAGAAAATAAATCTCTCCAACACCTTCCCCCCACCCAACAGGGATCACGAGGGCCACGGATCACCAGGGCTCTGCCCAACGGGGGTCACTGGGGATCATCCAACACCGATCCTCCCATGGGGGATGGAGCTGGAGCAGAGCACGAAGCTCTTCCCACACTCGGGGCACTCACAGGGCTTCCCTTAGTGGAGCTTCCGTTGGTGTCGGGTAAAGTTTGAGCTCTGTGAGAAGCTCTTCCCACACTCAGGACACTCGTAGGGCCTCTCCCCAGTGTGGATGCGCCGGTGGACAGCGAGGGTGGAGTTGTGCTTGAATCCCTTCCCGCAGTCGGGGCAGCGGAAGGGCCTCTCCTCTCTGTGAATCCGCTCATGTACGAGGAGACTGGAGCTGGTCTGAAACCTCTTATCACACACAGGATACTTGTAGGGCCTCTCCCCAGTGTGGATGCGCTGGTGTCTTCTCAGGTGAGAGCTCCACCCAAAGCTCATCCCACATTCCAAGCAGGTGTAGGGCCGTTCCCCTGTGTGGGTGTTCTGGTGCTGCAACAGGATGGAGATGTCACTGAAGCTCTTCCCACATTTCCCACACTCATAGGGCTTTTCCCCAGTGTGGATTCTCTTGTGCCCGATCAGGCTCGACCTGTAGCTGAAACCCTTCCCACATTCCTCACACTTGTGGGGCTTCTCCCCTCCATGAGGCTTCTCCACCAGCTCTGAGCTCTGCCTGCATCTCCGGCCGCCTTCCCAGCTCAGGGAGGGTCTTTCCTCCTCGCAGCTCCCTGGGCTGGGTTTGCAGCCCCTCCTCCTGAGGGATCTCTGGGGTTTTTCTGCCTTCTCCATCCCTCACACTTTGGGAATGACAAATCCTGGTCTGGGGAGAAAACAACAAGTGAGCTCCATGGACTGGGAGTAACTCCTTTCCCAAGTTAATCCCAGGAAATCATTGAGCAACTTGCATCTGTAAGAACATCCCAAACACCAGGATTCAGTCCAAAAATCCTCCTGTCTTGGATTAAGAGATGTGTCTGCTAAGAAAGGCAGGAATCTCTCTTTAAAAGGAAGAATGTAAATCCCCTCCCTCCAAATTAATTATAATTTTGAATTTAAGGGGCTCTAAGGCAAAGAGATAGGAATAGGAAGAACAGTTCTTTACTAGGAAAATTAAAATACAAATACAATATTACACAGAGAAAAGAACAAACCCAAAACACTAACCAAGTCAGAATACAACCTGACACCCCACCAGTCAGGGTGCTGGTAGCAGTCTGATTAAATGGTGGCTGCAGTCCTCCTCAGTTTTTATCTAGGTAGGAAAGGCTTGGCTCCTCCCCCTGGCTGGAGCATCTCCCAGTGGGGTGATGTTATTTTATCAGTCCTGCAGTGGGACTCAATAGCACATTAACAGATGATATCTCCCTGGAGGAAAGATGGGTTGTGGAAAAGATAAAGATGGCTGCCACACCTGGTTTTTCCAGCTGGCCCATTAGCAGATAATAACTCCCACGGAGATAAGGATCACTGCCCCACCTGGTTACAATACATACTTTAAGTCACATCCTATACAGCAAGCTAAGACACGGTTTTATTCTGAATTTTATTATTCCTTTAGATTTCAAATAAAAGTTTCCTTTGCACCCTTTTAGTTTTAAGCCTGCCTTGCTTTGCTCCTAATCTTATCTCACAAAAAGAAATGAGTGTATTAAAATTGGCAAATAACAACCACTACACCACCTTACTTCTGCTACTGACTCCATTCTAGAAATTTTGTTATATTTCTCCTGCCTCAATTCAATGGTGTTCCTTTTCTCTTCTTCCAAATCCTCTTTCTTTTCTTTCCCCCCAGGTATCACCGGAACCTGTTCCTTCCTGAGCATGCAGACTCGAGTAAGGAATGAAATTTTTTAAAATTTAAACTTTCTATATTGAGAGCCAGAGTGGAATTGTGTCGCTGTGTTCCCCAGCAGCTGTGGCAGTGCAGGCACAGAAAGCAGCCGAGCTGCAGCAGTGGCAGCAAGGATTGGCCCCAGTGGCTGGAGATGCCAAAGGAGGGTGGCCAGGCAGAGGATTTGAGCAGAGGATGTGTGGGCAGGCCCAGGGGCTTCCCCCGCTGTGGAACAACAGGATATCCTCCTACCGTCGGTTTTTGGGCCTCAGGTCCCATTAAAGCTGTGGCTGCACAATTCTGCAGGGAGTGAAGTCACCCTGGCCGTCTGGCACCAAGTTAAAGCTTTGATAACCAAAAGAGCCTCTACATGGATGAGCAGTGCGCAGTTATTACAGAATGAACCCTGTTCAGTGGCACAGGAGGATTTAGAATTGAGGACAGGGGAAGGGTTTAACCCAGCCTCCTGTTTGAACAGCCTGCACAGGGGCTGGCAACAAACCCATGGCAGCATCCAAGGGACAGAGCTCCAGAGCCAGCACAGGAGAGATGGATGAGACATTCCCTGGCCTGAGGGACAAAATGTGTTCATGGATGGGTCTGCAAGGGCAGAAGGGAAAAGAGTTCCAAGACACGCTGTGATTAAAGAAAGGGAATTAGACCAAGACTTACACTCTGCCTGAGGAGTGCACAGAAGCTCCACTGGTGGCCAAGTGCCGTGGCCCATGCCAAGTGTCCCTGAGCACAGAAACAGCCCCAGCACAGCTCGGGGGGACCCCTCACCCTGGGCTCAGGGGCTCTCCAGCCCCGCACATTTGCACTTCCCGCCTGCAGCACCAGCACGGGAGGCCCCACTGAGCCTGCACTGAAGGCAACGGAGCAGCAGCCAGGGCTCCACAGCGGGGGACATCTCAATAGACTGGGAATAGCCCAAAAGACACCCACAAAGATAACAACCATTAACAAAACATTAACGGCCATCAGCAAACATCAATTAACACACACCTCAGACACAGCCCCGGACAGAGCTGGAGACACCTGGATTGGAAAAGGCTGAGAAGGAAATCCAGGAGTGCGGACCTGTTTAACATCAGAAGGTCAAAATCACAGGCAAAGAATTTCAGGTCCAATAGTAAACCAGATACTAACAGTACACAACTTGGAAGGAATGAACATCAAACCAATGTATTTCAATGGGTTCACACTGCATGAAATTTAGAAATCCTGTACAACTCACGTGTCATGGAATGATTTTCTCTGCACACCCGGGCTATGTGTGGAAGAAATTATTTCTGTTGCACATCTTCGCAAGAATGAAATAATGCCTTGACTCTCTAACACTAAAGATGTCAAGTAAAAAGCAGATTGTGAAGGGCCAAATGTGAGTCGTGCAATGGCTGTTCCATAAGAGACAGAGTGGTACCAGGCAGCCAGGAGAGGAGCTTTAGAAATGCAAATTAACACTGCTGGGGCAAAGCACCCATTTATCATTGGAATTACAAGGACAGACAATGAGGTCACTGAGAATGTCAGGAAAATTAATCCTCAAACACCAGAAATTTATGTTCAAAAAGGAGACAGAGGAGTCCTTCTTTGCTTTATTGGAATAAAGGGAGAGGCCATGGGCCATTCCTCTGTGATCTCTCAGATTTTTGGGGGCCGCAGCCTCCTTTTTACGCTATTTTCCCGGCCTTATTTCCCTATCTCCTTTTCCTTTGGCCGAGGTACTTGAGAGGTACAGACTTCCTGGAACGCCTCATACCTGAGATTCCCCTCTAATGTATAACCCGCCCTTTTGATTTTTAATTCTTCTAGAAGTCATAGATTTCCCCATTGCTTTTTTCATTTTTCAATATCCTGTTTCACTTATCAGCAAACCTACACTTTGTTCGTAAAGGCAATCATCTTTTTCCATTCATCAATCAGTGGAATATATCTCGTTGTTTCTATCTC
Source organism: Muscicapa striata striata (assembly GCA_030060385.1). Taxonomy (NCBI): domain Eukaryota; kingdom Metazoa; phylum Chordata; class Aves; order Passeriformes; family Muscicapidae; genus Muscicapa; species Muscicapa striata. The sequence continues at coordinate 98,043 of JAREIS010000603.1, forward strand.
TCAGTGCTGGTCTTATCTACCGGCAGGTACACAGCTCGTTTGTAAAGACAAATCCAACATTCCTTTCAGGAATAATCCCAAAACCAAAGAGGACTCAGGAAAAGAGATTGACTCAATAGAAATTAAAATATTGTAAACACAATTCTAGAGAAAATTGTGGGAGTCCCGGGTGTTCCCCTGGCTTCCCTGAATGCCTCCAGTCTTCCCTAGCTGGGGTCTCAGAGACCCTGGAATGGGACCCAAGAGTCTTGGGGGCTGGATTTAACCCCCTGGAAAAATCTGCCAACATTGAAGGAAGAAATACAAGCCCCAAAAATAAGCAGATTATAAATTAGACTGTTAGAATGTAGAAAAGGTGAATTTCTAGGAATGTTTATATTAGAAGGTTTTTAGCCAACATGGAGGATTTGGGGCATGGTATGTCTCTTCCTCCTTCTTCTCCATGCCATCCATGTTGGGTGGCATGCTTGGATCCTCAGATTGGATAGGGACAAAGCTGGACTGTGTAATAAAATTGTAGTGTATTAGAAAATAATTGTAAATATTAGGTATGTAGTTTGGATTATAAAAGATAAGCCTGGCCCAAGGCCAAGGCATTCCACCTTGGATGTCAAGCTGAACAGATCGATGTTAGCTAGGCAAAGAGTTTCTAAGAGAAGAAGCAATAAACAATCTTGAAACCTCAGAGAACAGCCTCCTCCAGTCTCTCTTCGGCACCATTGGGAAAAACCCGAATTCCAGACCACCTTCATGTCCTCCTGAGGTCATCTCTTGTCTAAGGAGACACAGCAGGCAGTGACAAAAATGAGAAGAGGAGGGAGTGCAAGCAATGAAATTAATATCATAGTAGGGGTGCATATTAAGGGGGACATGCAGTAGGTGGATTGGGATGTCTGAACCTTCCAAGTACCTCAGCCAGTGGGGAAAGGGAGAGGCAGATGCAGATGGGACAATGAGGACAAAAAAGAAGGCTGTGTTTCAGAGACATATTCAAACATTTTAACACAATTCAACCCCTATCCCACCTTTTTCAACTGTGTGCGGTTGTCCCCGTCCTGATAATTTGTTACTTTTCATTACATTCAACAGCTTTCCATTCCTTCATTGGTTAAATGCTAACATTAAAACAATTCTTCAGCATTGGTATCACAACACAACATTCACTTTAAAAGATCTCTCAACTTTAGCAAAACTTCTTTTACAAAAGTCAACCTTATAAAACACATAGTATTGCTTCTAGCAATTGTTAAAGCCAACACTGTAATATATTTATCACACTAGCCTTGAGCTTAGAGCCAGGCTTGGGCTAGGGAGTGACTGGGACTGCCTTTGGGCTTAGGTCCAAGAACGGTGTTGGCCTTAGGGCAGGAACTGGGGTAAGTTTGGGAGTTCAAGCTAAAGCTGGCATTGGAGTGTGGGCTGGTGCTCAAAGCTGCCCTTAAAGCTTGAGACTGCCATTGGGGTTGGGCTTAGAGTTGCAGCTGGGGCTGGATTGGGGCTTAGAGCTGGACTGGCATTTTGTTTAGGGCTGAGCATTTGCAAGGGGCTGAAATTTGGGCTAGGCTTAGCAGTTAGGTCTCGGTTTTAGATTAGAGCTGGAATTGTGGTTAAGGCTAAATGTGCCATTTGCCTTAGGCCTGGCCTTGAGGTTGGCTCTGGGGCTGCACCAGTCTGGCACTGGGATGAGATTAAATCCAGGGCCGTGAGTGTGTCTCAGCATGGAGTGAGACTGAGCTCAGGATCAGGGTGAGCTTTGGGACCGAGCGCACACCCAGACGGACAGGGGAGATGTCGCTGCAGGATGTCCCTGGCATCGTCACAGCCCTGCTCAGGCACCACCAAAAGGCAGCAGGAGCTGGCTGCTCCCACATCCAGGTGCTCCCAGCACCCAGAATATCCCTCTGTCCAGTCTGTTCCGCTCTCCTGGACATGCTCCCTCCAGGCTCTCTGTCACCTCCTCCATGGCAGAGCATGGGACATTGAGTGGCTGAACACAAGTGGCTCCAGGACACTTCCTGCTGGGACACTTGCCTCTGGGAACAGCTTCTTGGACACAGCTGGGCTCCCCTTTTTACTTCCAGGCATTTCCTGCCCATCTGCATCCTCAGGGATGAGGCTGTTTGTCTCACAGCCGTGGCTCTGAGGGAGCAGGGACACCTGTCCAAAGGGCTGCCTCCCTCTGCACTCTGGCAGCCCTCACCGAGGCTCTGGCAGGGGTGAAGGCTCTTGCAGAAATATCCCAAGGCTGGAGATCTCCCTGAGTAATTTCATTACTGAGTACTGAGTAATGAAAAATTATGCTCATAACTTGAATTCTCTTTTCAGGGTTTTCATAGAGAATTACAATATTATTCAACAAATATAAGTTTATTCCTAACTTTGCTTGGAAATACTTTCATTTTCAGAAGGCAAGAGGAAGAAACTTCCAAGGAATGCCTCACAAAGTCTGCATCAGAAAATCCATTACTCCTTTACAGTGATAAAAGCTTGTACCTTTTCTGGGGCTCTGTGTGGAGCACTGATACAATTTACAGATTAATCTGATTATGAGAATTCATGGAATAGTGCATGTGGTGACCTGAGTTTTCTCTCACTGTTGAACATATCACAGTTATGTATAAGAAGCTGCTGCAGAGTTCCCCTCCAGACTTGGGAAGTACTAAAAATTAAAACTAAGATTGTGCCCATAGTTCTAATCTGCTACCAGAGTTTGCCTTTCTTCTTACTATTTCCTGTACTCATTCCCTCAAACTAATGAACTTTGTCCTGATATTTACTATAGCTCTTGATTTAGATATTTTCTAGGCTTTGTCAGCACTGTCAATGCAAACTCCACGCTACATTTATGTTGTGCCAAAATCCAGCACTTAGACTCTTTCATTATTCGTCACTTGCATGCTGAGTTGCAGCTCCGTGTAGATGGGTACCCACCCATCAAGTTGCCATTGCAGAGCAATGGATATTAACTGAGTGGGGATTTATCTGGGAGGCATATCTTCAAACCAAGGCAACAAGGAGCGTAGGTTTTGTTTTAAAAGGTGTACTGCTCAATTAGGCACTTCTCAATGAGATTAATTAATTTTCCTAATTGAGATACAAAAGTATGACAAAACTAGATAATTTTTCTCGTTATGTGTTTGCTTTTCCTGTTTCCAAATTTTAACAGTTCTGAGAGAGCTGTTCTCAACGCTTCTTTTCTTTTACCCAGGTTATTTCTTTTATGAAAATGAGAAATCTAAACATGTACTCTTCCCAAACTGAATTCTTTATTGGATTGCTCTGCTTTTCACTGGGTGAATTTTCAGGAGAATTTTTGTCCCTCCTGTATCAGTCTTATCAAACCAACTAGCTGTGGACCATGCTTACAAGGCACAAGCTATAGCCAACTTGTCAGTTCTGGGACTGAAGACTGATCTTCTGCCCCGTGTGTCTTTTCCTATGAATTCTCTCGTATCAGTGAGATCAGAATCAAAGATTAACTTCACAGTGAGTTGGTATCACTGTGCCATATACTCAGACAAGAAACTAAGCTGCATCAGCTACCCTACAACTGCTGCCACCCTATTTCCAGCCATGGCAGGCAGTGGCTGACCTCATCCTGCGTGCCCCATCACAACTCAGGAGATCACCTGATGTTCCAGCCAAGCTCCAGAGTGCCATCATTGATGACTCATAGGTTATACATTTGATCAGAAGGCAATTCAGCTGGCAACAATCATCACAGTTTGTAGCCCTTAGATGTCACTGAACCAGGAATATGGCCAAATTTTCAGAGGCTACTGGAAAGACTCATCTATAAAAAAACTCTGCCTAAGCAGTAAGGACATCAACCCGTGGTCTCTTATGGTTCTGTGTGTCCCCAGCCTTTCCCATGCCTCCTTCCATGGACTTCATTATATTCTCCATATGCCCACTGGCTCATGTGGATTGACACCAGCCTTAAACTGCCCAGACCAAAGTTGTCAGCCTTTCTCTCAATAATGGAGATCTCTCTCCTCTATTTAGGGACCAGTCATAACCAGATTTTTAAGAACTCTGACCCACTAAGAATCTCAATTCTTCTTGGAAATGTGAGCCTTGTAGAAAAAATTGAAAAAAATACTAGGAAGGAAAGAAGAACATACAGAAAAGACAGCTGTATATGCTCTTTTTTTAGCTTTTTTTTTTTTTCTTTAGGAAAAAAGGCTAGAAATCTTTCAGTTACTATATATATCTCACCTATGTATGTTCTGAAAAAACAGAAAAATAACTAGATTTTGAACTATAACTATACTTTTCCATGTTATATGGACCATCAAGTTTCCATCATGAACACACCAGTGACATCACTGATATTTTACTTTTGTACAGTGGGAACAGAACCCAGACAAGACTGGACAAATGCATCAAACAATAATGGCCATATTGCTTAGGTGTGTGTTTGGCTCTGATTACACTTTGTGTGTAATATATGCATCACTTTCAGGCTTCTCTGCTATAAATAACTTGAATTGTAGACTCTGTGAAGAAACAAATGCACTCTGTAAGACAATATTCTTGGCTATACCAACATCAAATATTGAGAACCTAACTGTGAAAAAAACGTGGCATATCACATCAAATGTGACAAGCAATGTATTAATCAAATAGACTGGTCATAAGTTTACTATGGTGAGCTATGGAAACAGGTCACACACTACTTTTGTGTAGTTTTTAGAAGGAACTCTGAGCATGTCTCCCACTTTCCTTCATTTGTTTTGTCAGCAACACTTGTCTCTTTCATGTCCAATTGCAAATTGTCTGTATAATGCAATTCTGCTGGTACCCACTACTCCCAAACTCTATCAAACCAAATTGGTAATTACTGGTCTGAAGTTAAAATTCTGGATTCAGTTCTCAACAGAGATGTTATAAATCCTCAGATAACACTAAATCTTGTAGGTGACACATGACTGTTCTGAAAAAACAGTTCATAAACTTGCAGTGCCTGTCAGAGTCTAGTTACTACAAACAATTCAGAGGAGAAGATAACAATAAAAAGTGGCATCCCATCCAAAAGATGGTAAATGAAACAGCAGTTGTTAGTACAGAGAAAAGCACAAGCAACAGTGCAATCATCTATGTCAGTTTGAAGAGGACACATTTTAGTATTAAATGTTATACATAATAATATCAAGAAGGTAAAAACAAAGAAAAATACAACATGAAAAGGTTTTTTCAGTGAATATGAGAATAAAGGTTACAATGAATAAAAGAACTGGTAAAGTCATCACTGTGAAGCAGTTACAGAAAAGGAAATCAAGTAAGTGAAGAAATTGCCTTTTAGAAATGTTTCTATGCTTTTATTACAGAATCAGCACCAAGTGAAATTTAAATCTCAGGGGTTTTTTCACATTTATTGCTATGTAAATTGCTAATGTTTCAACTGGAATAAAACTCCAGCTCTTAGTGTAGGTGAAAGGGGAGGAAAGCAGAACATTTCTAAAATAGGAACATTTGATTGCACCAAGCTCTGGAACAAAATCAAAATCTCACCACTGGGGCTCATATTAAACTCTTACAGCTACCAACATAATTGAAAAGGTTAATCTTCCTACAAAGAAGACAACTTTCACTGAACTACTGTAAAGGGCACTTCTCACCATTTCCTCCCAGTTCCTCTTGGCTGCCATCAGAAGATCATATATAGCTGCTGTGCTGCAATATGCAGTGGGCTTTAAAGCCTTTTCCACAGGGACTAGTGGCATGCACACTTTTACCATTGCATCATGTCATTAAAAGCAGAATAAATTTTGGTGCACATTGCACTGGCATGTATCTGAGATAGGAAAAATGTGCTACAGCATGATCCATTCAGCTCCTCAGAGATACACCTGGTATTGGCCTCACACAATTACTACAATCTCTATTTTTGCTTCTAGAATACACGTTGTATTCATAGCTGTAATACACCATGCTAAATATTACATTGTAGAGGTTTGCAGTGGAGAATACACATTTGTTCATAAGATGCTCTTGAGATTTGAACAATCAGTGTGGAAACAAAGATTTCCTGTTGGCTTCACAAATTTTTTGGTTCCCTTTTGGTTTACTGACTCACACTAGACAATAATAAGAAACTGTCTTCACTTACTGTCAAAGAGAAATATGTTTTACAGTCACAGAGAGTGATAATATTCGGATTTGAAGGTGAAGCCAGTTTAAGCTCAACAATCAAATTTAAAAGAAGACTCTGAAAATTTGAACTTAGCTCTAATGATATTAGAATAACAGTGTGTGAAATCTAACTCCAAAATAGCTGAAGTCCCCTGAGTTTATGCATACATAAGACCAAATGTAAGAAAGAAATTTCTTACTATGAGGGTGGTGAAACACTGGTATGGGTTACCCAGAGAGCTGGTGGATGTCCCATCCCTGGAAATATTCAAGGTCAGGTTGGACAGGGCTCTCAGCAACTGATCTAGTTGAGGATGTCCCTGCTCATTGCAGGGGTGGTGGGACTAGATGGCCTTTAAAGGTCCGAGGACACATCTACTTAAGCATTACCGTCATTAAAATAAAATAAACTCATCAGATGTACAGGTTTCACCTGGGAGAGAATTAATTTTCTTCTCTGTATCTGGTACAGTCCTCTGTTTTGTATTTAGTATGAGAATAATGTTGATAATACACAGATGTTTTAGATGTTACTAAGTAGTAGCCACTCTAAGCCAGGGACTTTTCAGTGTCTCATGCTCTGTGGTGAGGAGCTGCACAAGAAGGTGGGAGAGAGCATGGCCAGGACACAGGGATCCTCCACACCACAAAATGTCATGCCCAGTATATAAACTGGAGGAAGTTGGCTCAGATTTCTGCTCGGGGACAGGCTGGGCATCCATCAGCAGGTGGTGAGCAATTGTATTGTTCATCACTTTTTCTTTATTTCTATCTTTTTTGTTGTCTTCCTTTTCATTACACGATCATCATCAATATTATTGGGACTTTGTTCTTATTAATATAAATACATCTATAAATATTATTTTAATTATTAAACTGTTCTTACCTCAACCCACAAGCTTCACTTTTTTTCCAATTCTGTACCCTATCCCACTGGGGCAGAGGTGATGTGCAGTGGGGTAAGCTAGTGGCTGCATGGTATTTAGTTGCTGGCTTGGGTTAAACCATGATACCAGTTAACTCAGCACTTTTTTCTTGAGGCTAGGAAAGTCAGTTGATCATTGCCATTGCTACTTTTAAATCCCTGGGAGGCACTCTGACACTCCAATGACAGAAGTACACAAAGTCTGAGACAGGTAAATAGATTTTCTAACTGAAATCTAAAATATTATCAGGTTTTCCTGAGGATGTGATGTTAGTCCCAAGGGCAATACAGTGATGGGGAGACATTGCTTGATGTTATAAATCCCATAGAGTTTTTCATTTCAGTCCCTTTCATCTCCATTGTAACATGACCCATCCACATGCAGAGAACTGAATGGAAAGGACTTTCTACCGGGAAGATTTGCACATGGAAGGAATGAAACGAACTTTGTTATCTCAGTGAACAATGGATGATCTTTCCTGGAACAGCGACTAACTAGGCACTACTGAATACAGACATTAAGTCATGAACATTTCACAACATTTTCAGAAATGGGCAAGCAGTTGTAGGGGCCAGAAATTTTGCAAGTAGATGCCCTCCTCACGGCGCTGCGCGTCCCTGCCGCCGTCTCGGAGGCTCTTGGCCGCAGCCACCGCGCGGGGCGACTTGGTCTGCCTTGTGCCTTGTGCCTGTCCTCGTCCCCTTCATTTCCTTATCCCTCATTCCCATCCCCACCCGGAGGCAAGCAGCGCGCCGGGTGCTTCCTGCTGCTCGATTGCCCCCAGCAGGGCCATGGCGTGGCGCGCCCTGCAGAAGAGACTCAGGGCGCTCTTCAGCAGTAGGCGACAGCAGTCGCCATCCAGTAGCCCGTCTGGGCAGTTCTGTGCCACCACTACCGGTGCCGCCGAGCTCAGTGAGAAGGTCCAGGGCAGGCTGCACCGCGCGGCTGCCCGCGGCGACCTGGCCTGGCTGAGACGGTGGCGCTGCTATGACAGGAGAGTCGGCATCGACCCGCCAGACCAGCAGAGACGGTCAGTTCTGTGGGCCACGGAGGGGACACCTTGGCTGCTTCTGGCTGGCGCTGCTGCGGCATTTTCTGAGCCGAGCTCCACTAGTCCTCGGCAGGCTTCTCGTAAGGGAAAGGCAGAACGAGAACATCAGCATGGTGCTGATGACCAACCCCTCCAGCAGCTTTGGATGCCATGTAGAAGCAGCGCTCTTAAGGCTGGCTGTGGAATCGCGTTTAAGCTAAAGGCTTGAAAAGCGAGATTTATCCTGTCAGCTGGACAGGAGTGAACTCTAGAGCTTTTCACGGCTTGGAGCTGCCTTCTTGGCTCGATCACTGTTGGAAGTGCATGCTGTCGGCCTGCCCTTTGCCGTGGTCTCTCTGTGGGGCTGTTCGCAGCTGCTCGGACCTCACCCATTCTCTTCTGCCCGGTGGCTGATAGAGCCAGCAGCAAGTGGGAGGAAGAGAGGCTGGGCTGGGCAGGGTCCCCAAGTAAAGATACTGATTTTGTCATCTTTTTTTTCTGTGTTGAGACTATCTGTTTCATTTTTAGGACACCTCTGCATCTTGCTTCTGCAAATGGCCACGCAGATGTCGTTAGATATCTAGCAGGAAAGAACTGCAAACTGAATGTGGCCGATGACTTAAAAGAACTCCACTGATGAGGGTAAGTGGACTGTGTTCTGATCTTGTAAGTGGAGCTTATTGACAGTGCATTACAGGAGAGGTGTCTTGCATAATTTCTTACACAGGAGGGCCATAGAACCATGCATGTTGTCACCTCTTAGAGACTTAGGCCTCTGTTAGCTAAATCTTTGAAGATGTCCTTCAATTCCAGCATTCAGGAGATGAGCGAGTTGTGACAAGAGTGACACAAAAATGTTGAAAGTCTTCCCCCTTTTTTTGTGTGTAATTCCCAGGCAGTACAGTGCCAGCAAGAGAAATGTGTGGCTATTCTGCTGGAACATGGTGCTGACCCAAATGTGGCAGATGCTGACAGCAACACTGCCCTTCACCTGGCTGTCCTGTCTGGTAACAGTACTGTAGTACTGTATCATGTTCTATGTTTTTAGAAAAGTGTTCCCTTTGTTCCTTCTTGTCCTTTCACTTAATGTGTTTGGAATGTTTCCAGTGTTATTTTCATGCTTAGAGACCTGGAAGTCAAGAAGAAACACCATTCCCAGGTCTTGCTGGGAAGTAGACATCTATGGAAGTCCACCTAACCAGTCCTCATAGCCTCAAATGCATGAAGGCTGGCATTAGAACTTTGACACATCACTCTCCACACATACACATACATGGTTGGCAAAAAGTGCATTAAAATAATGTTCCACCTCCTTTCCAGGTGATCCCCTTCAAAGTTACATGTATTGCAGTGGAAGTTGAGCCCATGGAGGTTAAGTGAAGGTTGTCTACACAGATGGACTTGTCTTGAGCTTTTCTTTCCCATGTCCTACCACTGAGCCATGAACAGGTTCATCCCAGGAACCACACAACTGTATTCATAAAATATCAAGCTGTGGGCAGTGGGAACAGACATGGCTGTGTCACTCTACACAGGAATGATGCCCCAGGCTGGCTTTGCTTACATCTTCTGCCAGGGATTTCTCTCATGGGTGACAGTACTGTGCCAGCAAAAGTTGTGGTGCTTTGCTCAGGCTCACAGGTCTATCCAGTGGTGCTCCCCAGCTTGAGGAAAGAGCTCCATGGACAGCAAGGCTTCACACTGTTCCAGCAGACACACAGCAGTGCCCCCGAGCCTCACCCCTCTCTTTTCATTACAGAGCATATGCATGGAGTGTAAATCAACTAATTCACCAGGGAAATTATTTTCTGTGTCATTTAATTTTCTACAGCCTCTACTTCCAGAGGCCTGAAAAGGCTGGTATTGAGCAAACAGGCAAAAATAATTAACCTCTCTCACCTTCCAACTGATCAACTGTGGCCATCCTCCCTTTTATCTGGCAACAAGGAATAGGTTCATGGAACAACTTTTCTATAGTTTACCACTGGTCACCGCATGAGACATTATGAGATCTACTGATGCAGAAAGAACTTGTAATTAACTATCTGAGATCTTCAAGAACTGAGCCAAAGGGTCGGAGATGAGATCTCAGCCCTTATCACAAGTTTGGAGAAAATTACCATCTCAGTGACAGAGTCCAACCTCCTGCTAGTAATAGTTCATTCTAGAAGGATTTAACTCTTGGTCATTATTTTTCACACGAAAATTCTGTTGCACTGCTCTGATGAAATACCTTGAATGAATGAATGAAGGTTTGCTTTTCTAGTAACCTAGTTGCAGAGATTTCTAAATATTCACAGGTAATGAGTGATGCAGGTCCCAGAATAGCTGTCTGCCTCTAAGCACCTTTTAACTGTATTTTATCTGGAGCAACCTTGCAAAACTGAAATGGCCAAAGACTCTCCAGGAGATTATAATGTCTGAAAAGTACTATGCAAGACATACCTTTGGTAAGCAGGCTTTTTAGACAATGCACTTTTCTTTGCTTTAAACCAAGCATTATTTCCCAAGATACAGAAACACTGTGCAGAATGCAGTCCAGTCAAAAGGAATACTCAAGTCACAGCTCAAAATTGCATTATACTGGAGGAGGAAAACTAAGGTTTCTGACCTAAGAAAATGAAGAGTTCTAATCTACAATCCATGATAGGATAACTTTCTTAGTATAATTAGACTATGTTGTTGTAGCTAGATTTACTCCCATAAGCATGTGAGCTTGTTTAGCAGTATCTTCAGCCTGTTCACCAGGACAACATGAGGACAGACTCTTATCCCACCATGTTTGCTGTGTGACTGACTACAGAGCTGTTTTCCACATTGAACTCTAGTGGCTTGCCTCTCTCCCATGTGTGAATTTGTTAATTTGCTTTATCCTATGGAAACTTCACAGATGGTAAATATCTAATTACTAAACTGTTTGCAGATGTTTACTTGATATGTGTTTATTTAGCATGCATCTGCGGTGGGTGATTTAGGATGATCCTGCCCCTGTGCTTTTGACTTCCACTCAGCATGAAAGAGGTTGCCCTTATTCCTTCATGGGCTTTCCCCTGCAAAGTGATTGACTGGATTCTGCCTGAAGCAGTTGTGGAAGTACTCACCAAAACAACCCATAGGCTCAGGGTAATAGCTTTAGATATGGATATTGGCTGTTGTTTTTTATCTGGAATACTTCAAGGTCAAGGTCACTTTTGGGGAAATCCAAACATACCCAAAATAATCCACAAATAGATGCACTTTATGTCATGTCTAGTCCTGTGTGAAACAACTGTCCCAAAGAACCACAGATTTATGTGCTATGGACTTTTTGCACGTACCACCCATGCCAGGGACTCAGTTCCTCAGCAGTAACATGGATGGATATTATTGCTATCACACTTACAAAATGGTGGGACTTCAGCATGTTTCACATACAGAGTAACCAAGAGCAAGCCTCTAATTTCGGGATGTGAAAAGAACATATTTTAATAGCCTCATAACAGTGCTAGAACAAATTATGAATAAAGACAAACCTAGTTCCAGTTCATACCCTGGTTCAAAAGTGGACAGAAGCCAAGGAAAATGGCCACGTACAATCCCTACAGATCTGCAGAACAGTATTTCAGTGAAGGAAATTCCTCTAAACCAACTTGGCATCACTGTTGTGGAGCTGTTTTAAGTACTTGCATATCCAATACACCTGCTGCATTTCAGAGATGCAGCATACCTAATGGTTATGGAAGACACTCATGAAACACACATGCCCATCAAAATATGGCTTTTCATTTTAGAGGCTCTACAACCACAGAACTGCAGGATTGTTTAGGTTGAAAAACATCCTTAAGGTTGTCAAGTCCCTTTGTCAACCCAGTGCTGCTGAGTCCACCACTGAACAATGTCCCTGAGTGCCACTTCTGCACTTTTAAATCTTTTAAATAGTTCCAGGGATGGTGACTCAGCCACTTCCCTAGGCAGCCTCTTCCAATGCTTAACAAACCCTTCTGTGATGAATTTTTTTCTTATTATCCAGTATAAACCTACCCTGGTACAACGTGAAGCATTTCCTTTTGTCCTCTGACTTGTTACCTAGGATAAGAGACTGACCCCCCCACCTGGCTACAAGTTCTTTTCAGATCATCGTGGAGAGCGATAAGGTCTCCCTGCTGTTTCCTTTTCCCTAGGCTAAACGCCCCCAGTTCCCTCAGTCATTCCTCATAAGACTTACTACCTTCCAGGATACATCCCTAAATCAGCAACCAGGCTTCCTTATGATCACATACTCCGGTATTGCAGCCTTGGAGCTGTGATGAATAAATCCTTCAGAGAAAGTTTTACCCCACCCCGCTCCTGTCCCTGATCCCGCTCCTGCTGCTGTCTCTGCTCCCGTCCCCGTTCCTGTCCTGTCCCCGCTCCCACTCCTGTCCCTGCTGTCGTCCCCGATGCCGTCCCCGCTCCCCCGAGCGGGCGAGGGGAGGCACTGCCCGTGGCTCCGGCACCGTGCTGGGATCCCGGGCAGGGCAGGTGGTTTCACAGGAATAAAAATTCCAGGGAACATCCCCCTGAAAAAGTTTTACTGCAGTTAGAGTCGTATGTTTTTTTATAAATGTTCCCGGTTGTCTGTAATGTTCATTGTTAATGTTAAGTTCTTGGCCTCACCCTGTTTTCGGCCCCCAATTGTCTCAGCCCATATCCCCTTCCCCTTTTCGCAGGGTTAATGCCCTCCCCGCCTCCCTAAAATGGCGCCTGTGACAGAGGAGGAGTGAGGTCAGTAGAGTGCATGCAAATGAAGAGAGACGCAGAGAATGCTGGGAAAACAAAAGAGCTCAAACTCCTAAAATAACGAGCCCAAATAACATCTTAGACTGAAATAGTGTTCCCTCACCCATGTAACACTAATAGAACCACAGCCAATTAGACAGACTCAGGATTGCTGCCTTGTGAGAGGTGCAACAATGGAACCTTCCCTTAACAGGAGAACCATCACAATTGGTCAGATTGGAACCATAGCTTACACAACACTAGCTCAGTGTAGACAGGCAGGGTCTTCCTTGGGAAAGCCCTTCTCCAATTACTACCTATCAACGGGTCAGTCACACACCTAGGGCAGAATAACTCGGAGCAAATCTCGCAGCTTTTCCGCAACACAGCCGGGTGGGCCAATGTCAGCCACTGGGTGGGGAAACTGTCTTTTGAAAGGCATAGGAAACGAGTCCAGTGAGATTAACACCTGCCCCCCCTTCCAGATGCATCTTCGTGCCTCTGTGGAATGGAATAGCATTAAACAATTACCAGGTAACTGACTGCCCATGTGCTATGGGACACCCTTCCTTCAGTTACAGGTTACAGATCAAACTAATGAAATGACCAGTAGTATTCAAGGACTGGAAGAACAGACTCACTGAGACAACACCCAACAACCCACCAGTGTGATACTGCACCAGGTTCCACAGTTTTGTTAGAGCGTTGCTCCCAAATTTAAGAATTCCAAAACTGCAAAGGCCATTTCAAGCATCTCAGCTAAAACAGAATTAATTGCTAATTCAACAGCAGATGCCTGAAGAAGACTGCAACCTGAAATAAACTCACTCAAAGAAGTAGTTTTCAAAACTGCATGGTGTTAGGTAAGGTAAGAGCCAGATGGGAGGAGTTTGTATTCAATTTATAGCAATTGTTGCACTCACATGTAGATCAGTCACGGCAAATAGCAGAGAGGATATCCATACCATTTGGCAACAGGCAAAAGTACTCCCTGAAGGGACCAAAGACATTACATCTTGGAGTAAACATTTGTGGGAAACTCAAACATCTTGGCTACCTAATCTGAACTGGCTAACACAACTTTTTGTAGGAATTTTAGGAACTGTTATACCAATCCTAGGAACCAGCATGAAGAGCCAGTGTTTTGTATGGTATTGTAAACAAACTACCACCACGTATCACAAATGGGAACAAAACAAAATGAGATGCAGTTTGAAACAGGTAAGTACTTTGAGGCAACAACAGAACATAGTTGCAAAAAGAAATTGCAAAGGATAGAAGAAAGGGGTTGGCTTGATGCCCTAGCAATGAGAGAATTGAGCTCCACAAAACGCTGTAGCTGTGCAGGAAGAAGTAGTTACGTGGTAACAGGGTCTGGGAATGAAGCACTTGTTAAAAATCAGCAAATTTAGCAGAACAACTAACTGCAAAAGCTAACCACTGCCTATTTGAGCAGACAATCCCACAGAGCATGCCCAGGAAGCAGGGTGGAAAGTTCAGCCCCAGGAAGGCTCATGAGCCTTCATCCAGTCCACCAGCAGCAGGCTGACCACCACCTCCTGCAGAAACCACGCATGTGCTACAAGGGCTCACATAATCATGCCATTAGAAAAATACGTTGCAAATGTGAAGGTTAGGAAAGAATAATGCACATAAGGAAAAGGTATGTGTTTTTCAGTAGTGTGCAAAAGAATGGACGGGTGAGTTTGTGTGGAGCAATGCCCCTCACTCCGGCATCAAAGAAACAAATACCTGCCCCATAGGCCTTATACTATGGAGTACTGATTTCTTTCCTAGTTTTCAGGCATCAGAATGGAGGATTCAGCATCATCCTGCCCAGCAAAGATTTTGGTCCAAGCCTGCATCCCCATTTCAGATTGTACAGGAACACTGTGGACTTCTTCCCACTCTACCTGGCACAGTGCAGCAGTGCAGAAGTTCAGCTACTACAGCCCTGCATGGGAGAGACTTTAATTCATCTAGGAAGTGTTTCCAAAGGCCTTGTGTGCAATCCTTGCTTGGTTTCCTGGGAATGTTAATTCATTTGGCTTTTCCTGCATGTGTTTGCTGATGTTTGCATTTGAAATAGACAAGAGATTGTTTGAAGCTTTATATATTGCCATGGTTGAACTTCCTCTTGTGGGGAATGCGCCATGCTCAGCAGGCACCAGTTGTGTTTGGACATGAGCTACCACTGCCAGACACGCAGCAACTGGAGCACTGAACATTAGGGATTGGGCTAATGTTTTTATTGGAACACAAGGAAACATGACAGGGTTGGGAATTGCAGGCACAGAAAGCCTCAGGCCTTGTGCATACAGGCTCAGTGATAGAGATGGATACAGTGTTTGACCTAAGGCCTTTGGGGAAAGCTTGGAGAATTAGGACAATGAAAATGCAGCAGATATAAAACAGAATATAAGTTCATATTTTATAGAAATATGTTTTATGCAAACGGAGATAGCATTATTAGCAAAGCAACTGTTAAGTAAGAGGTAAAAGATTGTAAAGTTCAGAATAAAACCTGTTATAAATTAGTTAGAAGTTTCAGATGTACAATGTAGGTTTGTGAAGTGTTATATAATTAGCTAAAATGACCATTGGGCAAAGCCACAAAAATAAAACAATCATTGATTTGTGTAAAAAGACGTTACCAAGTTTGTAAATTGTGACTTGAAATACTAACATAAGGATAATTCTAAGGGATTTAGAGGCTTGATATTATGGCATTAAACGGAACACCTTTAATGTCTCACCCTTTAGGAGACTGATGTCATGAGGCAATACACATCTTAAAAGCTCTCAGTTGCCCTGCTCACGGAATTTTGATCTCCCGAGAGCAGTGCATCTGTAAATCTTCTGTCCCGGAAACTCGGCAGCTGATGGTGTTCTGGTGCTACTGCCAATCCTTTCCATGAAAAAACAGTTCAGGAACAGAGCTTCTGCCTCCTGACAGAAGCAGAGTTGCACAGTTGATGCAGGTGTTCCTGCCAACAGCCCTGTGGATGGAGCACAGCCCCAGTGCAGTGGGCTCTGGCTCTATGGCACAGGAGCCCCAGGGCACAGGTCTCTGGGCAGGAGCCGGGCACCAGCCTGCCGGGCCTGGGGTGGCAGGTCTGCTTGGGCTGGGACTGCCACTCCTGCTGGGATTGCAGTGCTCACCGGCCCCAGGGCTCACAGCAGACCTGTGCCCTGGCCCACACGTTCTGTCTGTGCCACACCCATGGGTTTAGAATGGCCACCAGCCGGGATTGGTCCTCAGGAGACCGAGCCAGCTTCTGTGCAAGGCCCCGAGCCCTCCCTGCTGGGCGGTTGCACGGCAGCCCTGGGGGCTCCTTCTGTTGCCCTGAGCCTGCAGAGCAGTGCTTGCTGATGGTTTGAGAGATGTTCCTAAGATCCTATGGCTGTCTTAGACACTTGAGGTGAGGGATTGCTTCCAACCTGGGCCATTTTGGGGGGCTGGGGGCAGCCCCTGGGCAGGGTGGCAGGCATGTGTGCAAGGGCCCTTGTGACAGTGCAGTATGGTCACCATGGCATGAACGGAACAGGTGTCACAGGACCCTTGTGATGTGTGGTGACATAGAGCTGATGGTGACAGGCCACGCCACAGTGCTCGGAGCACGCGACGGACAGGACGGGACAGAGCGGTGCCGGGTGAGGAGCCCCGCACAGCCACCCGTTTGTGTCTGACTCCGGAGCTTTTCCGAGGTGTTATTCCTGCAGGTGACCTCTCCACAAAACTTCTTTTAAAAAATCAACCTTATAAAAACATAGTATTCTTTTACAATTTTGAAAACTGTAATATATTATCACATGTTTATTAAACCCCGGGTTGGGGTGGAGTGGGGTGGGGGTGCCTTTAAGGGGGCCAAGAAATTTTTTAGGCAGGAAAAGTGGTTTTAAACGCTAAACTTTTGAAAGTCCTAAGCCCTTAAAAATTGGACTCCGGGTTGCAGAGGGCAGTTGGTTTTAAAGTACCAAAATTTTTTTTAGGAAAATTTTTAAAAGTAAATTGGGGCCCTTTTTTAGTTGGTTTTTAGATTAATGGGGGTTAAAGGCCCCAAAAGTCCCTTTTCCTTTGCCGGCAAAGGTTGGCTCCCCGTCCATCAGAAAATCCATTACTCCTTTACAGTGATAAAAGCTTGTACCTTTTCTGGGGCTCTGTGTGGAGCACTGATACAATTTACAGATTAATCTGATTATGAGAATTCATGGAATAGTGCATGTGGTGACCTGAGTTTTCTCTCACTGTTGAACATATCACAGTTATGTATAAGAAGCTGCTGCAGAGTTCCCCTCCAGACTTGGGAAGTACTAAAAATTGAAACTAAGATTGTGCCCATAGTTCTAATCTGCTACCAGTGTTTGCCTTTTTTCTTACTATTACCTGTACTCATTCCCTCAAACTAATGAAGTTTGTCCTGATATTTACTATAGGTCTTGATTTAGATATTTTCTAGGCTTTGTCAGCACTGTCAATGCAAACTCCACACTACATTTATGTTGTGCCAAAATCCAGCACTTAGACTCTTTCATTATTTGTCACTTGCATGCTGAGTTGCAGCTCCGTGTAGATGGGTACCCACCCATCAAGTTGTCATTGCAGAGCAATGGATATTAACTGAGTGGGGATTTATCTGGGAGGCATATCTTCAAACCAAGGCAACAAAGAGCGTAGGTTTTGTTTTAAAAGGTGTACTGCTCAATTAGGCACTTCTCAATGAGATTAATTAATTTTCCTAATTGAGATACGAAAGTATGACAAAACTAGATACTTTTTCTCATTATGTGTTTGCTTCTCCTGTTTCCAAATTTTAACAGTTCTGAGAGACCTGTTCTCAATGCTTTTTTTCTTTTACCCAGGTTATTTCTTTTATGAAAATGAGAAATCTAAACATGTACTCTTCCCAAACTGAATTCTTCATTGGATTGCTCTGCTTTTCACTGGCTGAATTTTCAGGAGAATTTTTGTTCCTCCTGTATCAGTCTTATCAAACCAACTAGCTGTGGACCGTGCTTACAAGGCACAAGCTATAGCCAACTTGTCAATTCTGGGACTGAAGACTGATCTTCTGCCCCGTGTGTCTTTTCCTATGAATTCTCTCGTGTCAGTGAGATCAGAATCAAAGATTAACTTCACAGTGAGTTGGTATCACTGTGCCATATACTCAGACAAGAAACTAAGCTGCATCAGCTACCCTACAACTGCTGCCACCCTATTTCCAGCCATGGCAGGCAGTGGCTGACCTCATCCTGCGTGCCCCATCACAACTCAGGAGATCACCTGATGTTCCAGCCAAGCTCCAGAGTGCCATCATTGATGACTCATAGGTTATACATTTGATCAGAAGGCAATTCAGCTGGCAGCAATCATCACAGTTTGTAGCCCTTAGATGTCACTGAACCAGGAATATGGCCAAATTTTCAGAGGCTACTGGAAAGACTCCTCTATAAAAAAACTCTGCCTAAGAAGTAAGGACATCAACCCGTGGTCTCTTATGGTTCTGTGTGTCCCCAGCCTTTCCCATGCCTCCTTCCATGGACTTCATTATATTCTCCATATGCCCACTGGCTCATGTGGATTGACACCAGCCTTAAACTGCCCAGACCAAAGTTGTCAGCCTTTCTCTCAATAATGGAGATCTCTCTCCTCTATTTAGGGACCAGTCATAACCAGATTTTTAAGAACTCTGACCCACTAAGAATCTCAATTCTTCTTGGAAATGTGAGCCTTGTAGAAAAAATTGAAAAAATACTAGGAAGGAAAGAAGAACATACAGAAAAGACAGCTGTATATGCTCTTTTTTTTTAGCTTTTTTTTTCTTTAGGAAAAAAGGCTAGAAATCTTTCAGTTACTATATATATCTCACCTATGTATGTTCTGAAAAAACAGAAAAATAACTAGATTTTGAACTATAACTATACTTTTCCATGTTATATGGACCATCAAGTTTCCATCATGAACACACCAGTGACATCACTGATATTTTACTTTTGTACAGTGGGAACAGAACCCAGACAAGACTGGACAAATGCATCAAACAATAATGGCCATATTGCTTAGGCGTGTGTTTGGCTCTGATTACACTTTGTGTGTAATATATGCATCACTTTCAGGCTTCTCTGCTATAAATAACTTGAATTGTAGACTCTGTGAAGAAACAAATGCACTCTGTAAGACAATATTCTTGGCTATACCAACATCAAATATTGAGAACCTAACTGTGAAAAAAAACGTGGCATATCACATCAAATGTGACAAGCAATGTATTAATCAAATAGACTGGTCATAAGTTTACTATGGTGAGCTATGGAAACAGGTCACACACTACTTTTGTGTAGTTTTTAGAAGGAACTCTGAGCATGTCTCCCACTTTCCTTCATTTGTTTTGTCAGCAACACTTGTCTCTTTCATGTCCAATTGCAAATTGTCTGTATAATGCAATTCTGCTGGTACCCACTACTCCCAAACTCTATCAAACCAAATTGGTAATTACTGGTCTGAAGTTAAAATTCTGGATTCAGTTCTCAACAGAGATGTTATAAATCCTCAGATAACACTAAATCTTGTAGGTGACACATGACCGTTCTGAAAAAACAGTTCATAAACTTGCAGTGCCTGTCAGAGTCTAGTTACTACAAACAATTCAGAGGAGAAGATAACAATAAAAAGTGGCATCCCATCCAAAAGATGGTAAATGAAACAGCAGTTGTTAGTACAGAGAAAAGCACAAGCAACAGTGCAATCATCTATGTCAGTTTGAAGAGGACACATTTTAGTATTAAATGTTATACATAATAATATCAAGAAGGTAAAAACAAAGAAAAATACAACATGAAAAGGTTTTTTCAGTGAATATGAGAATAAAGGTTACAATGAATAAAAGAACTGGTAAAGTCATCACTGTGAAGCAGTTACAGAAAAGGAAATCAAGTAAGTGAAGAAATTGCCTTTTAGAAATGTTTCTATGCTTTTATTACAGAATCAGCACCAAGTGAAATTTAAATCTCAGGGTTTTTTTCACATTTATTGCTATGTAAATTGCTAATGTTTCAACTGGAATAAAACTCCAGCTCTTAGTGCAGGTGAAAGGGGAGGAAAACAGAACATTTCTAAAACAGGAACTTTTTATTGCACCAAGCTCTGGAACAAAATCAAAATCTCACCACATCTCAGAGATACACCTGGTATTGGCCTCACACAATTACTACAATCTCTATTTTTGCTTCTAGAATACACATTGTATTCATAGTTGTAATACACCATGCTAAATATTACATGGTAGAGGTCTGCAGTGGAGAATACACATTTGTTCATAAGATGCTCTTGAGATTTGAACAATCAGTATGGAAACAAAGATTTCCTGTTGGCTTCACAAATTTTTTGGTTCCCTTTTGGTTTACTGACTCACACTAGACAATAATAAGAAACTGTCTTCACTTACAGTCAAAGAGAAATATGCTTTACAGTCACAGAGAGTGATAATATTTGGATTTGAACATGAAGCCAGTTTAAGCTCAACAATCAAATTTAAAAGAAGACTCTGAAAATTTGAACATAGCTCTAATGATATTAGAATAACAGTGTGTGAAATCTGACTCCAAAATAGCTGAAGTCCCCTGAGTTTATGCATACATAAGACCAAATGTAAGAAAGAAATTTCTTACTATGAGAGTGGTGAAACACTGGTATGGGTTACCCAGAGAGCTGGTGGATGTCCCATCCCTGGAAATATTCAAGGTCAGGTTGGACAGGGCTCTCAGCAACTGATCTAGTTGAGGATGTCCCTGCTCATTGCAGGGGTGGTGGGACTAGATGGCCTTTAAAGGTCCGAGGACACATCTACTTAAGCATTACTGTCATTAAAATAAAATAAACTCATCAGATGTACAGGTTTCAGCTGGGAGAGAATTAATTTTCTTCTCTGTGTCTGGTACAGTCCTCTGTTTTGTATTTAGTATGAGAATAATGTTGATAATACACAGATGTTTTAGATGTTACTAAGTAGTAGCCACTCTAAGCCAGGGACTTTTCAGTGTCTCATGCTCTGCGGTGAGGAGCTGCACAAGAAGGTGGGAGAGAGCATGGCCAGGACACAGGGATCCTCCACACCACAAAATGTCATGCCCAGTATATAAACTGGAGGAAGTTGGCTCAGATTTCTGCTCAGGGACAGGCTGGGCATCCATCAGCAGGTGGTGAGCAATTGTATTGTTCATCACTTTTTCTTTATTTCTATCTTTTTTGTTGTCTTCCTTTTCATTACACGATCATCATCAATATTATTGGGACTTTGTTCTTATTAATAGATGTACTCAGCACTAATCAAGTGGGAGCTGGGATGGGTCTTTCTGATTTTGGGCGACCAAAACCTCTGGAGAAGGACAAAGCAATTGGGGTGACCATTTAAAATTGCTGCATGCTATGTGCTGTGTTACAAGAGGTGAATACTTTGTCCCTTAATAAAGAGATGCCCTTCCCCGCAGTAATTGTAACTTTGGGATTCGGGCTGTGCGTGGGGAGTTGCTGTTTACGGGGGACGGCATTTCCTGTAACACTCGGTGTTCGGCCTTAACCGGTCCCCTGCCGCCGCTGGTCACTGTGTATTTTAGAGTAAGATTGCCGCCTTGTGACAAAAGTTATAATTGCAGCAAACTGGTAATTCTGCCCTGTGTTTCCTGTGCTGTTACTCGGGCTGTGTTGTTGGCTGTGCTGTTGTAGTTTGCTGCTCGGAGCGGCTGTTGAAGCTCGAGCCCAAGCTGAAGGAGCCCAGCTGTGTAGGAGGCTCTTTCTAGATGGTTTCAGCTTGAGCCAGGAGAGATTTTGAGTACAGAGAGGACTGGACCGCTGTAGGGTGAGAGGAGGGTGTAAGCCTGGCAACACAAATTAAAGGCATCTCCCTCCTGCCGTCGTGCGTCTTTGACCCTTGGGCATTTAAAATAGAAGGGGGTCATATTTGTGGACGGTCGGAGTTACAGCATGGTGGTTTGAGCAGATTTTCAATCGTGGCTGGAAGAATAGAAGGGATCCCCCGTCCCTCTGTGGTTTGGACTGGATCCTTGGGAATTTGTGAATCCGGTGAACTATTGCATAGAAAGAGGAAACGATCAAGTTGATCTGGAAGGAATATAAAGAACTTCAGCAGAGAGGTTGGTAGCTTTGGGCTGGGAGCAGCCTGCACAAGAGAGTCTGATCATTCAAGAGAGAACAAGTGGAATAGCTTGCCTTTGCGGGTGTTAGGAGGTGTTAGGAGGGCCTCTAGAGGTTGGCACCCTGTGTGGTTACTGTTCCACTGTAGGACTTGTGAAAAGTGTTGGTATTGTTCCTCTAGGGGACGGCAGGGTCTATGCCCTCCGTGTAAATTGAGGCATCCTAACCAAGCGGATTTTGAAGCTAAGATTCTAAAGTTTGTGTGTGGAAAATCACATTCCATACCTGCAACTTGTGGGAGGAAGATTGGGAAAGGACTGTGAGGCTGTGTGGAGAGAGATTTGGGTGGAAGCAGGATAACACAAGAAGAAGGAGATAATGGGTACTAGTCAAAGCAAGGAGTTCTAAGGCTAGTGCCTTAGGCTGTATTTTGACACCCTGGAAAGCGTTAGTAGAGTATGGGGACACTGCAAATAATTGAAGTTTAATGAAATTTTGCACAAAATGGTAGCCCCTCTATAAGCTGGGAGAAGGTCTCAGATGGCCACCGACTGGAACTTTAGACTAGGAGATTTTATTGCAGCTGATGCTATTTTAAAGGAGAGAACAGAAGTGGGAGGAGGGGACATACACTGATATGTTTTTCTCTCTCAGGAATCATCCTCAGTGGCAGAGATTGTGGCATCAGACCCCCTCTGATCCCTTGGTGTTGGCCCTTGAAAAGGACAGGAAGGCTAATAGAGGGAAACCCAAGCAATGCTGCAGCGTGTCCTCAGCAAACCAAGGCTGTACTCATTCTGATAAGGTTTATCAAACAAGAACGAGGATTAATTGACCTGTTTAGACCACCCCCTAAAAAGCTAGAAGAAAAGGAATATTCAAAGGGATCATTAACTCTCATCCCTACTCCAACTCCCTCAAGAAAGAAACAAGCTGAGCCATCTCCTCCCTCACTTACCCCTAAATTCTATCCCCCATTGCCTGAGAGCGCTAGTGAAAGTAGTGAAGACGAGGATTTCCCCCAGATGGTCTCATAGCATCCTGGACCAGAAAACAAACAAAAGAAAACATACAAGCACCTTTCCTGGAGGCAATAGGACTCAGGGCAGGCAGTGTGGTAGTTAAAGTACCCTTTTCTACTATTGATTTGGAGGCATGGGAAAGAGTAGGGAAGCAAAACTCAAAGGGTTAAGAGCTTAGCTGAGGGATAGAAGCTATACATCTAATGATTAGAGTAGAAGCAATGTAGAAAGTGGCTGAGCCAGTAGAGCCAAGACAATAAACCACTTGCTTGGCTTTGTTGTTTCAAGTTGGGCAGTTGGGATATTGTTAAAGTGAGGAAAGCATAACTGCACCTGGACCCCAAAACCAGCCAGAACCAGGTTGGGAGCTTGAACTATGGCCAAAGGGCTGAAGAACCTAGCAACAAGACAAAGGTGAAAAGTTGAAGGTGAGGAAGACTCCCTGACTTCATCATGAGGAGACCACTGACCCATTTCAAACACCCACCGAGCCATTTGAAGGAAGGAACTGCACAAGAGTAAAACAACTTGGAGCTAATTTTAATATGAAGCGGGGCTAGGCCGGGTTAGGTAATGCATAAGTACAGGTGTACTGGGTAATGATAGGAATATGTAAGGCTTTTGTGGATAAAAGAAGGCAAGGGCCCTGTGTACTTGGCACATCCTGTGAGAGATTTCTCTCGGGTGTGCCTGCCATTGTAATAAACATACCACTTTCTAACTTTAACTGGTAAGAGAGTTTTCTTTCTGCATCAGTGAGCTCCCAGCTCTTAAGCAGTCTGGAAACTCCTGGAATCTATTAATTCCTGTTCTGCTGAGGATGGATCCTCAGCAACTTGGCGGTTCCCTGATGAATTTTAACTCTCCAGAGGCTCGTTCAGTCTTCAGCTCCAGTTCAGGAATTCAGTGACAAAGGCTCATTAAAATTTCCAAGCATCTGAACAAGACAAACCCCTGGGAATAATTTCATTTTAAGTCTTTAATTTTTCTATGAGTAATTATACAGATTTCAGAAGTGTATTAAGAGAGAATACACTATATTAAAAAAAAATACAGGGGTTTTAATAATCCTGTTTAGTTTTGTTTTCCTATTTATAGATTGATACCAACAATCTCCAGTTGATATTGATCCTGAGCACCTCCTCATGCAGTCTGGACAGATATGAAAATCAAAGCCCTTTATGTCTGACAATCAGACTCTCTCCCTACCCCCACCCCACCATCTCCCCATCCATCCCTGGCACTCAGAGCAGCCTTGTGCAAATCTGAGCTCCCTCCACCCCAGGCTGTGCCTGCAGCTTTCAGCTCCCTGGCACCAACTCCCACCTGCTCTCCTTGGAGAAGGAGCTGCCTGTGACAGAGAGGGATGTTCATTTCTTGTCAGCCAACAAACCAAGGGAAGGCACAGCTCCATAAATAAGAGAAGTCCAGCCCAGGGAGTGCTGGGGAGTGGAGCCACATCCAGGGGTGTCCCCAGGACTCAGGACTGGTGCCAGGGCAGTTCAATCTCTTTCTTGCTGATCTGGACGAGGCCATGGAGGGCACCCTCAGCCAGTTGCCAGGTGAGCCCAAGCTGGCTGGGAGTGTGGCTGTGCTGCAGGGCAGGAAGCTCTGCAGAGGGATCTGCACAGGCTGCAGCCATGGGCCCAGGACAATGGGATGAGCTTCACCAAGGCCAAGGGCCGGCTCCTGCCCTGGGCTCACAACCACCCCAAATCCCTGGCTGTGCCCTGCCCCTGATCCCCACAGCCTGCCCTGTTTCCTTCATCCCTGCATTGCCAGGCACTTTCTGGGACAAGGGAGCTCTGCTGTGGGGATGGAGAGAGGTGCAAGTGCCACCACTGCAGTGGGAACCACAACTCACCAGGATTGTGTCCATTGGGGGTCAGGAACTGGTGAGATCAGAGGCACAGAAAATGTCTCTTAATTGCAAACATAAAAATAACAAAAATGTAAACATGATACAATTAAAAAAACATGTAAAACTCCTCCCTCAGCAACGTGAGATGTCCCAGCAGCATTTGACATATCCACCAGTCACAAGGGATTTGTATACAGAACCAATTTTTGACAAAGATTATTCTGTTACCCGTGTAAATGCAATTAAGATGTTTTACAAGGATTCTCTGACTGGAGTGCACTTAAAGCAGCTTTAAAAATGCCCTATTTGCAAAGCTTTCAGCGGTGGATGGAGAAGGGGGGAATCATGTGATTTTGATGTTGAGGAAATGCTGAAACCAGCCTGACTCATTTTATCTCCTCCTGTCCTTCCTGGGATGAGGAGCCCCTCAGCCTTCCCTGCTCTGGGCTGGACAAGCCCAGCTCCCTCAGCCTCTCCTCACAGCCAGAGGGCTCCAGCCCCACCTTGGAGGCCCTTCCCTAATGCTGCTCCAGCTGCCAGACATCTTTCCTGCCCTGGGCAACCCAAAGCAGGCCCCAGTGACCTGGATAATCCACGTCCTTGATGTCCTGGTCACACAGCCC
Organism: Muscicapa striata striata; assembly: GCA_030060385.1. Lineage (NCBI taxonomy): Eukaryota > Metazoa > Chordata > Aves > Passeriformes > Muscicapidae > Muscicapa > Muscicapa striata. The sequence continues at coordinate 123,528 of JAREIS010000603.1, forward strand.
TGGCCCCTTGTCCCTGTGTCAGGCTCTGGGGTTGATTTGTGGAACATCCTTGGGGGAGGCTGTGGCTCCAGGTGGAGCAGGGGGATCCAGAGGGACAGGGGACCCTGCTGGGCATGAACAGCATTGGACTTGTCTGGGGAAACTGTCAGGGGGGGCTGGGGCAGAGTGACCAACCCAGTGACCTCACACAGCCCTGCTGTGATGTCACACAGCCTCCTGTGATGTCAGACCTCTGCTCTGTGATGTCACAGTCAGCTCTATGATGTCACAGAGACAGCCTGTGATGCTCAATGACCTCACATAACCCACTCTGTGATGTCATAGCCCGCTCTGTGACCTCATGTTTCCAGATGATAAATTGCCCACCCCAGCTGAGCTAACACAATGCTTGTTCTTCAAAACCATTGGCCTCTGCAAACTGCACAATGCCCGTTGTGTAAGAAGGGGAACTGGAAATTCACCAGCCTCAGTGTCCTGCCAGCTCAGCCAGGCTGACTGGAACACTGGGGTCCACGACCACCAGGGACCACCAGAGAGACCCCCAGGACACAAGAACGCATGGGTAAAGGGGAGAGGAGGGGGAATATGTTAATGATTTTGGGGAAATGATTATCATTGGTGTGTTTAGTCCAGGACAATCAATTAATATGTATGCAAATAGAGAATAGAAACAGAAACTTTTATGTACTCACTATGCACGGCTCTGGGAGGAGCTGTCCCCCCGTGCATCCAGCCAAGTAAAGAATGCTGCTTTTTAATGCTACATTGGTGTTAAGGAGTTTTTTATTTTACTGAATTTTTTGTAACGCTCCCACTCCCAAGGAAAGCTCCTGGAGCAGTTGCAGGATGAGCCCTGGGCCTCCTCTTCAGAAGCTCCAGCAGCCCAGCTCCCTCAGCTTCTCCTCACAGCCCCAAAGCCCATCCTGTCAGTCCTGCAGAGCCTCTCCAGCCCCTCCTCACTGCCCAGAACAGGGAGCCCCACACCCAGACACAGCAGCCCAGATGTGCCCCCCTGGCCTGTGGTGCCTCTGGCAAGGGAGCAGCACGAGGCACTGCAGGACCCTGCAGACAATTCCTGAAGCATTGGAAGGATGATCCTGCTCCCCAAGGGACTTTCCCATGGTGCCAGCTCAGGAATTGAAATGGGGACTGGGGCCAGTGAGCAAAGGGAAAACAGGAATAGGCTGTTAGCAGGGGAGGGGACACAGATGGACAATAGGAAGAAATCTGGATCAGGAAAGAGGAAAGAAATCACTGGTGAAGCCTGGGCAGCAGGGCTTGTGCCCACATGGAGATATCTGCCTAGGCCTGTGGCTTTCTCAATTCTCTGCTGCAAATGGCAAATACATTTTCCCTGCCCCTGTGCTAGGGCAGTGCCCTGGGCCAGTTCTTGTGTGAAATCCCACACATCCTCAAGCTCTCCTGCTCACACTCAAACCTATCTCATGGAACTGGAGCTTTTTGCTTTTAGTGTCTCTTTAGATTCTTTTCTGTTCATTATTTTCTCCTATGTGCAGATCTTCAGGCCCATGCTGAGGATCCCCTCTGAGCAGGGATGGCAAAAAGTCTTTCCCACCTGCCTCCCTCACCTGGCTGTGCTCTCCCTGTTCATCATCACTGGGTTTCTTGCCTACCTGAAGACCCCTTCATCTCCTCCCAGTCTCTGAATCTGCTGGTGTCAGTTCTGTACTCTTTGGTGCCTCCAGCCCTGCAACACCACGCCCTGCTGGCCACACCATTCCTGATCCACGTCAGGTACCATTGGCCTTTTTGTCCACCTGGGCACACTGCTGGCTCATGTCCAGCCTGCTGTCCATCAGTGGCTCCAGGTCACTTTCTGCCTGGCTGCTCTCCAGTCACTCTGTCCCCAGCCTGTAACACTGCAAGGGTTGTTGTGGCCAAAGTGCAGGACCCGGCACTCAGTCTTGTTAAACCTCACTTTGTTGGATTTGGGCCCTGGATCCAGCCTGTCCAGGCCTCTCTGCAGAGACTTCCTACCCTCCAGCAGATCCACACTTAGACCCAGCTTGGCGTCACCACGGTTCCAAGAGGGCCTAGAGTGTCACAATTGTCTCCACAATTCCATGAGGCCTCCCAGTGTCACAATGTCCCTTGGTTCTGTGGGACACCTTGGTGTCACAATGGCCCCATCATCACACGAGGTCCTGCTCTGTCACAATGCTCTGCATGGTCCCACAAGGCCCTGCAGTGTCACTGTGGCCTCTTGGTTCCATGAGGCCTCCGGGTGCCACCATGAATTCCTTGGTGCTGCAGTGTCACAATGGAGCCCTGGGTACACAAGATCCTGCAGCGTCACAAGGGACCCTTGGTTCCATGGGGCACCACAGTGTCACAGTTGTTCCCTTGGTTCCCAGAGTCCTTGGCATGGAACAATGGCCCCTTGGTTCCATTGGCCCCAGGCTCTCACAAGGCTCTCCTTGGTCCCACAGTGGCACAATGGCCCCTTGGTTCCACAAGGCCCTGCAGTGTCACAGCAGCCTCTGTGGGTCCACAGGGACCCAGACTGTCACAATGGACTCCTTGCTTCCATGTAGCCCCACAGTGTCACAGTGGCCCCTTGGCTCTGTGGTGCCATGTCGTACACAGTGTCACTCTGTTCCTCTCAGTTCCACGAGGCCCTGCAGTGTCACAATGGCCCCTTGCTTCCCAGGGCCCTGCAGTGTCACAATCATCACAGAATCACCCAGGCTGGAAAAGACCTTGAGAGCATCAAGTACAACCTGTGACCCAACACCATCTTGTCACCCAGACCATGGCACTCAATGCCACATCCAGTCTATCCTGAAACACTTCCAGGGATTCCAGACTCCTCACCAGCCTTGTTGCTCTTCTCTGGACATGCTCCAGCCCTTCCATGTCCATCCTAAATTGGGGGACCCAGAAATGGACACAGCACTCGAGCTGCTGCCCAACCTGAGCACAGGGGAAGAATGACTGCCCTTGTCCTGCTGGCCACACCATTCCTGATCCATTGCAGTCCCAGGGCTTGGATAAAGGAAATGGTGGGGAGGAGGCTCATGACAAAGTGTTATTGATAGTCAGGCATGAAGGGTCTTGATTTTCAAATCTATTCAGATATGCATTAGAAGGTGCTGGGGGCCAATATCAACTGGACATTGCTGATATCCATCAATCAAGAGGAAAAGACAACAAGACAAAACAGTTCTCTGTGCTTTGTTTTTAATATAGTATGTCCACTTTGAATACACTTCTGAAATCTTTCTAATTACCCACTGAAGATTTGGAAACTGAAATTATTCCCAGGAGCTTTTCTTGTTTGGGTGTTTTGAAAAAATATTTATGAGACTTTGTCTCTAAATTCCACCATTGAAGAGCTCAAGAAAGAAGAGGCCTCTGGAGCAGTAAAATTCATCAGCAACCTCCAAGTGGCCGAGGATCCATCCTCCTCAGAGCAGCAATGAACAGAAATGGGCAGAGCTTTGTGGCTGCCCCGGCTCTGGGATGGGCCCTGGGCCTGGGGCAGGAGCAGCTCTGCAGGGCCCCAAGGCCGGGGCTGTTGTGCTGGCCTGGGCAGATGGGATGGCAGCAGGGGCTGCAGAGCTCTCAGGAGCTCAGGAGAGGGGAGCAGGGCACACAGGGAGCCTCCTTTTGCCTTGGCCAAGCCCCAAAGGGACACACCCACTGACCACACACACTGACCACCCGCACTGACCACACTCAATGACCACTCTGCGCTGCTCGCATTGACTGGCCACCGCCACTGACCACACCCACCCAACCACACCAACTGAACACGCCGATTGACCACACCCAGACTGCAGCAACTGACCACAGCCCAATGACCCTAAACTGACCATACCCCACCTGAGCACATCCCACTGACCGTAACCACTGACCACACCCAGTGACTATACACACTGACCACACACACTGGCTACACCTCCTGACCACACCCCAATGACCACCCAATTAACATACACCAACTGACCACACACCAACCACCACCCAACTGACTATAACCCAACTGACCACACGCCATGGAATTCTCCCACTGAC